>JANHFM010003076.1:312469-327111 GCA_032468115.1 Grayia smithii
CTTTAAAATGACTGCATGACTAGTCTTCAGAGCCAAAGTCAAAACTGCAAAAAAAAACCACCTGGATTCCCCATCTCCCATCTTGGCCCAATTATCAAACTCAGGACTCTCTGGCCAGGGGTGGGTTCTACTTACCTTTACTACCGGTTCTCTTCATGCACACGCTTTGCGCGTGATTGGCACACGTGCACTCGCTTCGCTCGTGCGCGCACCAAACACACACTCCATGCATGCGCACTAACTAATCTCCTTGAAAAAAAACTAGAAACAAGCGCTCTGCACATGCACAGAGCAGAAAAACAGAGAAAACCATAAGTACGGGCATGAGGGTGGGCCCAGCTCCTGCCCGCGGAGAACCGGTTTGGTGACATCACACTGTCACCGCTACCGGATTGCACGAACCGGGCCAAACCGGGAGCAACCCACCACTGTCTCTGACCCAAGGTGATACTTCCAGAGGGAAATTGAAGAAGAGGGAGGGATATAAAATAACAACTGGATCAGGAAACATCATGAGAACATACTGCTCTTTTTGCTTCCTTGCACCATCATTTTAATGCAGCTCCCTAGGGTCCCATCTCCCCCTTTAGATATCAAAATTCATTTCCAGCCCTATTCTCTCCTATGCCAGCTGGCTGCCTGCAACTCAGAGATGTCAAAATGGGGAAGGACCATTGCCAAAATGGGGAAGGACCATTGCCATAAATGTTTTAATGCAACCCAAACAAGCTCCATCCTACTACCTAGGATACAAATTTATTTACTGCAATCTGCATGATCCAGGTATTTAAAATTTGTCCAAATCCTGGACAACCCCAAGGACCACATGGAAATCACATGAAATGCAGCCTTTTCACTTAATTTATACAGTACTTAAATCATAGAATGTAGGCAGGTCTAATTTCCCTATTAAAACAATAAACAACCACCATCCCATTGAAAATGGACCATAGACAATCCAGGAATTTACAGTTTCACAGAAGATGTGGTAGCAGGACTACATAACACATAGAGTTTCGAAAGATAATCAGTGGAGAGGATCTGGAGCACTGCTGATTTCCCCTTCCTCGGTGTTGCAAAGGGCATTCTGTAAAAAAACCCAAATTTGCTAAACTGATCAACCACATAGTGGTTCTGGATGGAAGTCTGCATCCTTTAATGATTCCAAGTTCACCCCTGTACCTCCTTGCATTGATCCCAGCATAGCGCAGGGCAATACTCTGTAGAAGATACTTTCTGGGCCTGTCCAGGCTGCTTTGAAAGGACTGTCCATCATGTTGATCAAATGCCAAAGTTGCTCCATTTAAAAAAAAAATCAGAACAAAAAACAAACAAACAAAAGTAGACCAACCCTTTATTAGGACTAAACAAAACATCAGGAAGAGTGCAAAATGCTAACCTCGTAAAATTAGTGGAAAGGATACAGAGGATGCACCCCAGGAAGATGAAAGTGAAATGTGAGAGGTGGAGACATTTTAATCCACTTCTGGGTACAAAGAACAAGCAGTATAGACTTCCAAGTTGGGTGCTAGAGTGCATTTGAAGCATGACAGGTAACAGGCTTTATAATGAAAAGGTAACTCTTAGTGTCAGGTTCATTGAGATGTTAGAAGAAACAAGCATTCCTTCTTGCAGGTTCTTTTTTCCTTCCAGTTTATCTCAGTGGTCAATCTGTACATGAGAACATAGTTCACCCAAACTCTCTGTGAGATAATAGTTAGACACCAGCTGCCCTTCTCGGTGTCTGGAACTGGGGTGAGTAATATGGAACTAAACGGACCTATCTCCGTGGATACCTGCCTAATTTACACCATTCTTGGTTTGCTCTGTTTTCTGGGAAGAATGAGCTACCAGATGTCGCTCTATTAGCCGGTAGAAATGCTTGCCTTATTTGTACTTTTATTGTTGGATTGGTCTCCTTAGCAACATAATCAGTAATGCTTACAGGAAGAGAGATTTCACATGAAATCACCCTCATTGGTAACTATTTATCACAATAGGACAAGGCAGTAGGCCTATTGGGGGCTTAAAGCCATGTCCACAGACTATTACCCAGTCACAGGCGACAGATGAGTAGAGAAGCCATTTTATACACAGGGAAGCATCTTAAAGAAGCAGTCCTGTGACTTCAAAGTATGTTCTGTGAATCGGCCTTGGGTTGCAACTGTTGCCTCTTTTTCTGTCGTTAAAGTGTCTCAAAGATAATTAAGTTCCTGGCGAACAGAACTTGCCTTGCTTTGCTGTCCACTCAATTCCCTTACAGTACCAGGAAGAAAATATTATGTTGAATGCCTCTTAAAGTTAAGGTTGGAATATGAGGCAGGAGCTCAGAACCTGAACTTGTGCCACAGTTGTGATTCAGGGCAATGAATCACAGAGTTACCCTGCTAAGCATTTGGGGCATTAAAAAAAGGAACTGATTGTTGGGAAGAAGTGCCTAGGAGATGGTAGGTGCTTGGCTTTGGCACCAGCCTCAGCTTGAGGAACTAATCTCAACAAACTGGAACAACAGGAAAAACTTAATTGCTGGAGGCAATATGGAAGACACCTTTATTATGATTGACAGGTACCTTTTTGCCAAGGGTTATGCCTGGCATCTGCCCAGAAACAGGATCAGGATAATGTTTCCTCAAGCCAGATGGTTGAGTAAGCTTTGCAGTATGTCGCTTGTTTAGCTCAGCTTCCCCTGAGCTCGCAGGCAGGCTAGCCAGAGGACTCTGAAACCGGCAGCTTCACACCACCAAGTAATGCACCATCATCCACTGATTCTGCAGGAAATATTCTCCCTCTCCCACTTGATCTATCCACCTTTCTGCAATCCCAGGGCATCCCTAGGATAAGTCGGTTCCTTGGTCAAGTCATATACTGTCCTTGGAAAAGTTCTTCCCATCTTGATACCCCATCAGCCCTCACAATCCCCAATCAGTGAGACCAATGGCTGAGTATATGGAAGCTGTGGTACAGAGGGCTCTGGGGATTGGGAAAAGTTATTTTAGGATCTCCATGATTTTGCTCCTTTTCTGTTCGTTCTTTCTGTGGTGGACATCAGCCAAACTTCAAGCTGCTCAGACCCAAAGTAACAAGGAAATAATGTCCAGAAGCAGAATGCTTCTTGCTGCAATTATGCAATGAGAGAAAACATGAGGTTATCACTGTAATTATATTGCATTCTGTTTGTGAGTTTTTCCTTCAAGGCCCCCTAGCTAGCCAGTGTTTCTGATGGAGTCCCAGACCACTAGATGGATCTTCTCATGATTTTAATAGGCCCCCAATTCCTCCAAATGCCCCCACCCTTGTTTTGACAAGGGACAATATACGTGAGACAGAAAAATACGCAGCTGTACATTTTTAGTTCCAGTACCAAAATAGTCAGCCTGCTGAATCCCCTTGAATAGAATCTGTTTCTGTTTCCCCTTCCCACAGAGCAGCTGGGATAAATGAACGTTCCTTCCAAAGCTTCTCTGAGTTAGAACTGGTTTTGGAGCAGACTTTCCATTTTAGGATTAAGGATGGCGTCCAACCACTGAGGTGGTTCAATATAAATTGCACCCCTAAACCAAGGATAAGGGTTAGCATAACCGAGAATGTACTTTTGCTGGTTTATTATAACAATGCCCAAAATTTGGGGCAAGTCTGCATTGGGAGTCAAAGCTGCCATAGTAGCCATTACAGTACATCAATAATTTTACCTCAGCCCCCTTCTGCTCCCACTACCTCAGTTAATTAGCTTGCTGAACAACAGATCAGGCAACCACAGCAAGCTAGAGAAACAGGCAGGAGTGTGAAACTGATTCTCACCAACCAACTGCATGCCAGTAAGTCACAGAAATCTTGCTTCTTGTGGCACTTCTGCACTTCAAGCTACATGCATGTCTGGGGTGGGGAAGCCTTCATTAAAAAGCAGCTGCAGAAATACTCAGCTCCCCAGCCTCCACTAGTTACCTTTTCTGGGACCCCAGGGGGATGTTCTGTAGCCAGCCCCCTGTCCATCATGCTTCTCTCAGGTTCCAACAACCCTCTAGCAGAGTCCTCATTTTTGGCACAGGAATGAGTGGGCAGGGGACAGGAGTTGCTGGAAAGCTCTGCGGAAGTCCCGGTTAAAGACCGTATAGATGATGGGGTTGAAGCTGCTGTTGCAGTACCCAATCCAGAAGAAGAATTTGAAAAGAGGCTCAGAGATGCAGCAGCCTTCTCCAAGCACAGATTCCAGGCTGTAGGTAAAGAAGAATGGGAACCAACAGAAGACAAAAGCGCCAATGATAAAAGAAAGGACAAAGGTGAATCTGCGCTCCCGGGCCTGCATCAGCCGATTGGTAGAGAGGGACATGTCCCTGCTTCGGCGCTGATGGGGACTGGAGGGAAGTGACCAAGAAAGCCTTGGGGTCCTTGGTGGCCGAGCACAGCTGTTGCCACCATCATCTATTCTCCATTGCCGAGAGAGCCGTGGCAAGCTAGGCTGGGGACGAGGAAGGTGGCCGGACTCCATTCCCACCTTCTGCATTTCCCCAGGAGGCTGGGTGCTCTGTCTGCAGGGATTGTACTTGGCCACAGGGATGAAGTTGGGGTAGGACACCCGCCGTGCTGCAATGACCATGGAGTTCCTGTGTTTGGCCACATGATAAATCCGGCAATAGACCGCAACCATGATGAGGCAAGGTGCATAGAAGGAGGCAGTGCAAGAGGCCAGCACATACCAGGTGTCATCATGCAGGAGGCAGACCTGGTCCTGCTGTCTGGACTTAAACAGTGGTGGCAGGGATACAACGGCAGCAATGGCCCAGACAACCCCAATCATACATTTGACCCTCTGGGGGCTCCTTTTCAGATTATAGCGGGCAGCTCGGGTGACTGCCCAGTAGCGATCTAAGCTGATGGCACACAGATGCATGATGGAAGAGGTACAGAACAGGACATCCAGCGACAAGTAGAAACTGCACCAAAGGCCCCCAAAACACCAGTATCCCATGACCTCATTGGCCAAGGAAAATGGGATAATGAGGGTGGCTACCAGGATATCAGCTGTAGCCATAGACACCAGAAAGAGATTCTGTGGGGCCCGAAGGGCACGGCTAGTATACACAGCTAATACAACCAGCACATTCCCTGTAAATGTCACAAGAGCCATAGTCAGTCCTGCCACAAGGATGAGAGTTGTGGCCAGAGTTGAGTGTGGAAAGATGGTGGGTCCCTGCTCACTTTGATTGCTAGATCCATTTTGCTGTGGCTCCATCCCATTCATCCCAAGACCAGGCCATACCCTGAATGCCTGCGCAAGGTTCACCAGCTCCCAGGTCTTGCTGAGGTAGGGCAAGTCATATAGTCAGAACAGCTGCAGAAAAAGATGGCACTGCCACCAACCGACATCATTCTAAGCTAGGAGGCAACAGCACAGACCTGTAATGGCACTGCAGAATCCAAGTTATCACGTTGGATGTTAAAGCAGAATCACAGTCTTCAAGAAGGCATGACGGACCTTGAAGAGTAAGATGGATCCCGGAGAGACCGTCTGGATTCCAGAATATTTTGAGACAGGCAGCAGATCTGGTAGTTTCCCCAGCTCACTCCAGCTATTATCACCAGTTCTTCCTAGTGCTGTAACCTTTCCGGATTTGGGTTATTGGGAATATCCAAGACAATATTGGTGGGAAGACAGAAAACTCCAGTCTTCTTGGATACTTCCTTTTCGTTGAAATGATGTGAAGCTCAGCTGGGCTGCTCCAGCTTGAGTCCCTCTGAGTCTGGTCTTTGCACTCCCTGTAGAGGAGGGAAGGGAGGGGCTGACGGAGTTACAGTTCGGCCTGCAGGCACCCAGCCAGATTTGGCTGGTGGTGGGAGAGCCTGTTTGCTACCAATGTTAATGAGCTTCAGGGACTCTCAGAGAGTCTGAGTTGTTTACTATTGCCCCACCTGGTAAGTGCAAACTGGCAGCAAAGGGGGGAAGAACTGTGCCCAGCTGCCTCAGTCACCTATTCCAAACTATTTTTGAAATTACAACTGTGCAGATCATTGCTCTCAACATAAAGTCTATCTAAGAAAGTGTATTGGGATTTGCAATCCTTGTTTGTCCAGTCAAGGAGGGGGGGGGGGGAAACCTCCCAAGATCTTTATTTTCTAATCTTCCTCCCTACCAATAAAACTTTTTTTGCCGGAACAGAAATATGTTATTGGCTTAATGACAGAAACAAGCATTAACTTCTCAGAGTATTGTCTTTCTCCTTCAATCTGTTAGAAACCCACATCCATCTGGAAGGAAAGCCAGCAAGTGTACACATTGGTAGGAGTTGCAGTTCTTGAGAGGGTGGGGTGTCTCTACAATTCAGCAGTGCCGGCCAACTTTGGGGTCAGATGCTAAGCACAGCTAGGCCCAATTAGGACTTGGAGGGGAGCCGTCCAGAGAATAGCAGGATTGGAAGCTCCTTTGAGAAGTAGATAAAGGCTTCCAGGAAGATGGTAATGGCAAGCTGCAATCATGCTGTTGCCCCCTACCCACCCCAAAGCATGCGTGCTGATGCCATACCATCACCTGGCATCAAGCACCACTTGAAGGAGACTTCATTATGCTTCTAATCGGTGGGGGGAATAAAAGGGGAAAAAAGATGGCTAGATTTTGTGAGGAAAAAAACCCTCCTGGATTCTGTAGCTATGATTGCCTAAACCTGAAATCTGTGTACTTCTGCACATGTTTAACGGAGTCACCTTCATTAATCCATCAAGTTCCTCAACTGAAGGCAGTATTTTAAAGGCTTTGGGGGCAACCTCAAATTAGCGGGATCTGAAACAGATCAATTATTCCCTTCGCTCTTCTCAGCTATCTGCATGATTTGATTGCTTTTAGTAACCTATGACTATCACTAAGTGTTGTATCTTATTAATATTCTATTCTGTTCTGTTCTGTTCCGTTCACTCTATTCTTGCTTTTCTTCAGCAAGGTCCTTACACAGTGCCAAAACCACATTTGCTTCCTCACTGGCAAGTTTAGGGGCCCATCATTCCAGCTGTTTTGGCAGAGCCTCTGGCCTCTGCTCCTTGGCTAGATCTTCTAAGCCCAAAATTCAGATTCCCGTTATCCCACATTGCCACCCAATGGCCAGAGGTGTCTGTGCACCAACCTCACTTCCAAAAGAGGCTGCCAACATAACATGTTACAGAAATCGTGCCAAATAAAGGAGTAGGTTGAATTTTAAAATATAGCTCGCCTACTGACAGGCATTTGAGAGAAGTGGGCGGTTGAATCTTTTTTAAGGTATTGTTTGCCAAGGGTCTTTATGAACCATTTATAGCAATGCAGTTTCTTTCTCAAATCCAGCCTGGGCATTAGCAATGCAAATGAAGTATCTCAGGGAATTATTCCTATGCTATATTAAATACCAGATTTGCCCAGAAGAGAGCTACAACCAATTAACAAGACTGCCTAAGGTGTGAATTTGGAAGAATCCTATTTTTGTGCATAAACCTACAAACAAATGAGGGTGTAAAGATCCCAGGATACTATCATCTATTTTCTTTCTCAGAAGAATCTTTGAGACATGTTTCACTAAAGATGGCGGTTTTTCATGGAAGCAACATTCTTTGGGATTATTTCTCGACCACTGTAATGACAGATATGGACTAACTTGGGGGTTCCCAGCTGTGGGTCAGGACTGTGGGGTGTAGAAGAAAGAGTTGTAAGTCATATAGAGGGGATCACAATTTTATGAAAGCAGACCAGGCTTGTTCAGGCGAAGTGGAAATTGCTGTCAAGATTTTCCTCTCAGTTTTGCTTGATTTGTCCACACAAACCCAAAGTACACAGTCATGGTGTTGCAAAGTTTGGAAACCTTTGCTATGTATAAATGCAATTATTAAAAGTAAGTAGTACCGTTATTTCTTGCCCAACCCAACAAAATCATTTGTTTAATTTGTGATGTGGATATGCGTATTTGCACATGTGTATCATTTTATGAATTCACAACACCACAAAGCTTAGGAACCTTGGGCTGATTTCAGATGTTTCTGAAGGACCATACATTACTCTCAGTTATTTAGAGGTTCCTTGTTTTTTAAAAGACGTATTTGTTTTAACTGATGGGTAAGATATCTATAGAGATAGTTAAAGTTATACAGATTTTTATTGTAATTTGAACATAAACCAGAAAGTGCTATACTAGAAAAGGAGTATCTTCCACAGCCCATTTCTGCTTTTTTAGTACCTTAACACATTGTTAATTTATTTCCTTTGTAAAATTTGGATGCAAGATTAATCGTTATCATGAAAGGATCTGCGAATCTCTATTTTTCATCGTCAGGCCTGTCCAGAGGTTTTATGGGGCATGCAGAATGCTGGAAACTTTGACACAAAATCTGTGCACATATGATGCTTTGAGGAGGAAGCACCAAGACCACCCTAAGAAATGCAAAAGAGATATAAGACAGCGCAGGCATGTCTGCTTTATATTCCAAAATTTCAAGAACTCTGCTGCACCTTTCACTGGAAAGGAGAGGAAGACAGGTAATTATCCAATTATGCTAAGGGCTTTGCTCAAAAACCCTCACTGAAGGCTTCTTCCCACTGTGGCTTTGTGGCAGGGAAATGTACTTCTCCCTTAAGTTCGCTTATTGGAATAAAACACCTCTGTATGTTGAATACTGGTGGGAATAACTTCTTAATGAAAAACTACTGTCAAGGATTCTGCCGCCCAATTACAAGGGATAGGATTTTGCCTTTGGGGGCACTTTTTCAAAATGATATTGTTCCATTCAGTTGCACAGCAATACAAGTAACCCTTGACTTGTTGTAACCATCATTTAGTGACCATTTGACGTTACGATGGCACTGAAAAAAAGTGAGATGACCATTTTTCATACTTACAACGGTTGTAAATGTAAGTGTTGTACCATCCCCGTGGTCACATGATCAAAATTTGGATGCTTGGCAACTGGCATTTATTTATGATGATTGCAGCATCCCAGGGTCATGTGATCACCCTTTTGCACCCTTCTGACAAGCAAAGTCAATGAGGAAGCCAGACAACCGTTAACAACCATGAGAAGAAAGGTCATAAAATGGGGTAAAACTCACTTAACAACTATCTTGCTTAGCAATGGAAATTTTGGGCTCAGTTGTGGTCATAAGATGAGAACTATCTGTAAGTCATGGAATGGGTTTCATAATATGGCTGGGTGATTACAATATTGGCCACAGGCAGTGCATTCAAAACCCATTGTGTAAACAAACTTCAGTTCATTTGAGTTCAGATGCCTAAGGAATTGTGGTAACCAGGAAGAAAAGTTTGATCTTCTCATTAGATAAAAAAACGAAGAGAAGTTTGGATAGCAAATCAAATAGTGCAGTGCATTAATACACCGAGTAACAATGTTTTCTATTTATGCCTAAACTAAGCCCGTAAAAGTCCAGTGTACTTTCTTCTCCAAAAAGTAATGCTATTCTTGGGACCTCGTCATCCAAGAAGTAGAAAATTATATATTGTGATATTCTAGCTCACTTCAAGAACAGATTTATCAGTGAACTTTATTTTTGAAGGAGCGACTTTAGAAACACATCTGGATGCTCAGGGGACACAAATCTGAAAGAAACTCTGCAAATTTAAACTTGACAGAAGCAGAAACGCAAGGTGTCCTGGGATTATGTGCTAAAGCCAAGGTAAAAACGACAGAGTGCACATTCTGGTGACATAATCATAAAGTAAACATAGAGTTTTCTAGTCTTAAAAACTTAAAAATCAAAGGAAATGGCTCAGTGGTGGGTTTCAAATTTTTTTACTACCGGTTCTGTGAGTGTGGCTTGGTGAGCATGGCAGGGGAAGGATACTGTAAAATCTCCATTCCCTCCCCACTCCAAAGGAAGGTTACTGCAAAATCCCCATTTTCTCCTGATCAGCTGGGACTTGGGAGGCAGACAATAGATGGGGGCAGGGCCAGTCAGAGGTGGTATTTACCGGTTCTCTGAACTACTCAGAATTTCTGCTACCGGTTCTCTAGAACTGGTCAGAACCTGCTGAAATCCACCTCTGAAATGGCTCCTGTCTTAGGATTGTTAGTTGCTGATTGGCATCATGCTATTGGTTCAACCTCAGCTGAGATTCAGTGGTAGCCAAGAGAACATTATGTCACATTTCATAAATAGTACACATCAAATTCTTCACAATCTGCATTTTTACTGGAATAATGAAAATTATGAGAACAGTTATCTAGTAAAAGTACAGAAACAAATGTCTCCCCAGTTCTATTTCTAGAATTTTTCTGGAACCCAAATTGAACTGATCTACAGTATAACTACCCAGCAGAAATATAAGCAGTATAAATGTAGCGACTGATTGCTTAGTGATTCCAAAATTATTATTATAGGGACTATTAAAGAAAGCACGATTGTATCAATTTCTACTACTTTCTTGCTCATAAAGAATTTGATGGTCAGAATCTATTAAGACAATATTATAAAAAGAAGTAGATGTTCTACAGGTTCAAACCACCTCTAGATGGTTTTTGCTTCCAATTCCCACCAGTTTCAATTAGCACATATAATGATTTTGAGATGATACGAATTGTCATCAAACATCTGAAGGACCTTTTTTGTCAAGTTAAAAGGGAAATATCTTCCAAGCACCATAATGAGTAATTCTGCAAATGTGTTGCACATTGAGTAAATCCTACTCAGGGAGGCCTACAGTTCTTCTGTAAAATAACTTCTGAATATATGAAGCTCTTGTTACACAGATGCTAAGAGCAATCGAGGGTTGGGTTTTTTTTTGCTGCATTGTAAGTACTATAAACTCTCCTGCACTTCATGTAAGTCCAGATGCTGATTATGTTGCACTCATTCATTGATGCTCATAACAAAATGATATGCACAGTGATTACCAAATGCCAGTTATAGGTATATTTCCCATGAAAAGCTCTGCCCAATGAGACATGAATCTATATTGGCTGGAATACACACATGGCAATGGCAGTGTTCCAGTGAGGAGGGCAGCCATCAGCACAAACTCCAAAATTTGCAGTTTCTTGTCATGCTTTTTCTTTTATTATTGCTTGTCTGAGCTTAGCACCACTGTCTGCAGGCCACAACAAGGCTGTGCCCTGGCACAAATCATAGGCGGCTAGCACACTGCATTGGCAGGCTATTCAGCTGGGGCGAGAGTCTTGGTGGTGGAGACCATTCCTCTAAGGAGAAAACAGAAGGCTTCGGCATGCCTCTTCTGATCTTAACCTCTGGTGATTTCTTTTTACATTCCTCTTGGCTACCTGAGCAACGGGAAGCACAACACGCCGTGGCTGTGGTCATCAACCCATCCAAGGGCTGCAAAGAATGAAGCCAGTATGGCAAGAAGTCCCAACTCTGAAGCCACCTGGGCAGTCGGTCAGGGCTTCGTGACTGCATGATGTTGATAACGGCCACACAAGCTAGAAGAATCAGGAACGGAGCTCCCACTCCTACCAGCACCTGCCATCCTGCCACGGAGAGTCCGAAAACCAACGACGGCAACAAGAGGAAGCAGATAATCAGGTAGAAGACAGCAAACCAGCGATACTTGGCTGTCTGCTCACCTAATGCTTCGGCCATGCGGATTGGGAGGCGAGTACAAGGAAGGGGATACCACAGCAAAATCCCAGAGATGTTGAAGAAGAAGTGGCAGAGAGCAATCTGAGAAGGGAAGCCAGAAACATAGCAGTTCTCTCGGGTGCAACATTCGGAAGAAATGCATACCAGGCAGGGAGTCTGGGGGGCAGACCAAGGAAAGGACCCTAGTATCCCTTTCCCTTCTGATTCATTCTAGTGCCTCTCTGCTTTGCCATTGCTCTTATTTACTGGGGTTGGCTTGTTTTCATAGAGGGTGGGGATGGCATGTAAAGAAATCCTTAGGCTGGGAAATCTATTGTCATAAGCCATCATCTCTAGTTCAACAGAATAGAAAGAGGGCATCTCCTCACCTGCAAGGCACTGGCCAATTTATCCCCTGGACTGGCCAGGGCTGCTAGGATAGCCGTGGTTGTAGTTCCAATGTTAGAACCAAGAGTGAGGGGATACGCACGTTCTAAGCTAATCACCCCGAGACCTGTCCCACAAAAGAAAAGAGGAGCTGGTCAGAAAGCAACAACTTCCTTCCCTACAAAACACACTAGAGCAGTGCAAAGGGACCCCTCCTTATTCCACAAAAGAAGAGTTCCTGAAGATGAGTCCAGTTACTCGTTGTTCAGTCATCTCGCTTAACCAGGTTACTGAATAAACTATCCGGCTTTGCATCCCGTACTAAGGAGAGGATTAGAGTAGATTACCTCTAATATGAACTATTCTTTCCAAGTTGCTATCAGGTATATTCTGAACCAAGCAAGATGGATTTGCACCCACGTTAAGCCATGAAAAATCACCAAGCTGATCACTTATCAAAGTTGTGGCTCATGCACCTGCTAGTTCTTAACTGATCTGGCTAAATATGTTACGTGAATATAGATACAGCACCTTGTTATCTCAGAAATTTCTGAGATAGCTGTGCCTTCAAATCATTACGTCACTATGTCCTGTTTAAGTATGATAGTAACATCTTGCTTACGTATTCTACATATCCCAGAGCAGCTACACCTGGAAACCCAGGCTGATTGTCTCCTGCCATGGTGGATGGGACAGATGCAGCTAAGAAACATGGTTAGCAGATTGGTGTTTCTCTTCTCCTCTTGCAGGGGGCTAGAAATCCACAGTAAATCTCACCCTGAGTTTCTTTTGCACAACATAAGTCCCTCAATCTTGAGTTGCTACTGGGATTTGAGGGAAGATATAGAGGGACTTACCTACGAGAGGGGTGATTGCTGAAGTGAAGACAGAGCTGCTTTGCATAACAAACGTCATCCCGGCTCCAACAAGCATGGCAAAGTAACCGGTGGCCCATCGAAAAGGTGGTGGAAGATCTGCCCAAACCAGTACAATGTCAGAAACAGCAAGGAGAAGAGAGGATTCACATGGGGGGGGGGGGGGGAGGGCTCTACTGCAAGAACGTGGTGCCCTTCAGAGGCCCCACATCTAAACTTTTTGACCCAAGAAATCTCCAACCTGGTGGGGAGAGAATCAGGCTATCAACCTACCTGTGTTAATGACCTTCTGGATAGCTCTGGCCACCTGGCCCTTGAGCACAGAGTTCAGCAGTTTGACCAACATCATAAGACATGTGCACAGTACAGCCAGGGATCCAGCCAGCAGCATAAGTCCTACAGCCAAGTCTGGCAGAGAGGAGTCCACAAACAGGTGATTGCCTGGACAAAGGAGTAGTGGTCAATGCAAGAGGCCTGCTTCCTCCCTCCCCCCCCTCTTAACTTTGTGGCCTGACAGGAGGAATGGGGGCTTCTGTGGCATCTGTAGCCATTTCTTTCAGAGCTTTGTTGCATGAAGTTGCTGGTGCTTACATTTCTGTGGCATGGCACTGCTGAAGTTCCCAGCACTTTCCAGACTGTTTAGCATAAGGGAGCTGCAGTTTAGGGATCTTCCTCTTGTACCTGCTGAAGAAATCTATGAAAAAAGAGGGTCATCCTAACATTTTGTAGGAACTTTGGGGAGATGAGTGAGGAAACACCCCCCCCCCCCCACACACACACACAGACACTCATTTTCAGCCAAAAACAGCCTTATTATAATGCCATTAATACTTAGCCATTCAATCCTTCCATCTCATTCCTTTTGTTCATTCAAAAGTAATCCTTGCAGGCAAACTATTGCTAAAATGTTAATTCTAATACCAATTAGCCTCCATAACAATCTTCATATTTCATCCGTTAGCACTCATTTAGCATCAGTTCCAGGGCAGTGACATCTGTTTAATTCCCTCAGGAAAAAAGACATTTCCCAACCTCTTGTTTTGCTGCTGTTTCCTTCCTTGGGTTTCATTTTTCACAAAATGCTTTTTCAGTGACTGCATTTCCAAAGTTACGCATCTTCCGAGCATTGTGCAAGCAGTTTAAAATTAAGAATCTGTTTGGCAACATCTGCCCTATCCCACTTTTGAGTACCTGAGGAAATTTTCAGGCAGCAAGGCCATACATCTATTTGGGGGATGAGGTTTAAAGGGTGCTTCCCAAAGGTACCATTCCTCCTCTCCAAATCTTTCCCAAAGCAGGGGTGAAGCAGATCCTTTCCTATAGGCCTCCAAATGCAGAAAACACAACATACCAATCTATATTCTCCTTCCAGTGAGCTAATAGGAATATAATGAAAACATAATTCAGTCCCTGCCATTTCTCAGATATTATTCCATCTGGAACAATAGAAAATGCCCCTGCCTCATTCCAGACAAATCAGAGGTCAAAAATTACAAACACTCCCACCTCCACTTGTATCAGAATGTGCCATATGGTATACATTTGGTCATTTCCCAAAAGTTCTGAGCATTTGTAACTAAATACTGTAGAAAGTAACTGGCTACAATGCCACAACTCTTCTGTATTAAAAACCCCACAAGGCCTATGCAAGTGACATGAAGTCACATCATCCATTCTACTATCAGATGGGTGTCTCCTGCATTTTGAGCCATGATTGTAGTCAGCTGATAAAATGGAGACAAAGTGGCAATGTTCTAAATCAGTGTTTCTCAACCTTGGCCGCTGGAAGATGTGTGGACTTCAAGTCCCAGAATTCCCCAGCCAGCAGAGCAGGCTGGGGA
>JANHFM010003076.1:380772-391148 GCA_032468115.1 Grayia smithii
ATTGCATTTAGGATAATATTTGCACTTTTTATGTATTTATTTTTTGTATATTTGAGTGTGTGAGCCACCCCGAGTCCTTTGGGAAAAGGGCGGCATATAAATGCAATAAATAATAAATAATAATAACTTCTGGAGGCAAGCCATTCCACTCGTTATTTGTTCTCAGGGGAAAATTCAATTTTCAAGGGAAAATTCCCCTTAGTTCTAGGTTGCTTCTCTCCTTGATTAGTTTTCCTCCTCCATTGTTTCTTGCCTTGCCTTCTGGTGCTTTGGAAAATACTGCTATCATGTCAAGAGCAGGGACAACCCTGCTGGAAGAAAATTAAAGCTGTAGGTAGAGCCCCTAGTCTTCCCTGTGAAAAAAAGAGAGGAGTGGTTGACTTTTGCTGTCATGTCAGGTTTTATTATTTCATTTTCATTTTCCTCTTCTTCTAAAACGTTCAAGATGGCTTAAGTGTTATCATTTACCCTTATAACAACCTCATAAGTTAATTAGACTCAAGAAAAAAAAGAGAGAGAGCCAGTTTGGTCTAGTGGTTAAAGCAACAGGCTAGAACCCGGAAAATTGTGAGATCAAGTCCCGCCTTGACCATGAAATTCAGCTGCGACTTTAGGTCAGTAATTCTCTCTCAGCCCAAGCCACCTCACGGGAAGGTATGTTGGATATGTTCACCGCATTATTTGTAAAAATAGTAAAGCCAGGATACAAATAAATAAACAAAAAGTGACTCACGTTTATCATGGAATAACATTGGCAGCAAAATCCCCAAAGTCCTAGTCCAATGCTCTAATCACATGCCATAGTGGATCTCGCTGGGAAAGATGGCAATCTTCAACCAGTTTTGAAACCAGACACAATTTTACCTGTCTTTTCCTGATTTTCCCTGCCTAAAATTAACTATTCTAATTAAAGCTAACATAAAGAAAAGAAGCTTTGCCTATTTTTACTTGTGGTAGGATTTGTATATACTTCATATAAATGTTTCCCAGCTTTTATGGACATCCCTAATCCAATGTAAAATTGTAAAATGAATGAGAGTATCTGAATATTCTGCAAACTCTTCACATGCAGCAAAGATCGATCAACATTTCACCTATTTGGGGTAATTCAAAAATGGTGTCCCTAAAAAGTTACAATCACATCTAAATGATGACACACATGCCATGACATCGTTGTACAAATAGTATAATTATGAGTGATGACATGACACCTAATGCAAGTACATACAGTGTTTGTGCAATGACATCATTGCATATAACATCATGTGTCCCTTCGGTCCTCTGTGCCGATACCCATGCAAATTATACTGCAGGTCATAATGCATTGCAGAACATGCAAAGGAAGTATTGTAAGCAATTCTAGATGGACTGCAGTGTATGAAAAGAAAAACATTTGCTTGCAATGGTTGAATTTCTAAAATGATAGATTGCGAGTGACTGCTATTTAAATACAGAACAGAATCCACTAATGTCCTATTGGTTTCCTATGGCCATTTGCAAGAGATACTGTCTAATAGGAAACAAGAAGCTTCTGTTTATGTATCTACCATCAGAGATGGGTTTCACCTATCCATTACAATATCAATGGACAGAGTAGGCAGTATATGAAAGACTGATCCATTTTAACAGCAGGTCCCTTTACAAGTTTGAGGTGGCTGGAGCCCAAGTTATCTATATGGTTCATGCTCTTAGCCTATTTATTGCCTTCTATTCTTGTGACATCTGCTGCAAACAGAATCCACTTGACCCCAAGTGGGTACACTAAATCATTCCCAAACAATCAGAGAAAGAAACAGCAGCAGAAATTAATTCACTAACACATTTGTCTGAATTTTTAAAGTTTTGGACAATGATTGTGGGTGGTTCTCTCTCACTTGGCTATGTTTTGTATCTATATATAGTCCTTCAGCAAGTACTTAGTATTCAGGCTTGATATTCCAGAAAATGTTTAGATTATGTACTGAATTCATTTTTAGAACTGAAGCAATCAGGGGACTTTTTTTCAGTTTCTCATGTTTTAGTTGCTTTATATTTTCTGATACTATTAGCTTGGCTTGCACAGAATATCACATCCTATATGTATGTTTTCCTGCATGTCTGTGACCTTCTCAATACATTTCACAGTATGCCAGTTAAAGTCTTAGCAAATGAATGAAAATTTGTGGAGTGACTGTTATGTACAGAACCTATGATGTGATACAAAGCCTGCAATTTCCAATGGGCTACTATAGATTTATTCGTCTTTTGCATGGAAAGTGGCCTTTGCTGTGAAGATTTAACAATGATTACCCACGAGTTACAGGTTTACTTAGAATAATTGCTATTAGTCAATGTTGGAAGAAATGTCCATCTGGGTTCAGTTCCAAGTGGGGAGAAAGACACTGGAAACATGGAGGCTGCTTGGAAGGATGGTTTAATGGTGAAGCAGAACCAGCAAGCACATGTGATTCTGGATAGAACAACACATGGAGGAGAGAAAAAGAGATATTTATACCTTCTCTTGGGCCCTGCCTTAGAGCTTCCTGTTCCTGTGTAAGGGCAGGTATCCCATTGGTTGCTCTAGGGGTCATGTGCAAATCTTAGGAGTTTGTCTGAGATAAGTCTGGTTGAACTGTGGGCTGATGTAATGTCCCTAGGTGATTTTGCAATGCAATGAGCCCTGCTGTTAAAATGGGTAGAGGGCTAATCCTATCATGTCCTGAGGGCCATGTCTTAATCCTATCACCCTGGAGCTGAAGTGGGGGGCAGGGAGCTGCAGGAGTTGCTTTGTCTTTAAAAACATGTTTCTCCTTTTCTCATCCAGCGAAATATAATAGTCTGCCTTTTTAATATTTCTTAGAATATTTCATTCTTCTAAGAGGGGCGGGTGTTAAATTTCTTCAATCCCCCCTTTTTTGCCAAAATATGTGAGTAGCACCCATATTTTATTGGCAAAAGATTAAACATTGGTCAGATCAGAGAGACCTGATGGGTGCTTTTAATTTTTCTGATGCAAAGGGGAAGGCATCGATAGAGGCAGCAGAAAAGGATTCCTTCAGTAGCTCCCAAAAAGAGAGCTTTCAACTCATGAAGATCTAGCAACCAGGGCAAAAGTTCTGGAAAGAAATTTACAGTATCCAATTTTCTATGCCAATTATTTTCAGATGTTAGATGTCACTTTCTGTGAGCTTATAGTCAGGTTTTAAGCAAGCAACAAGTCCCAAAATTCTTCATAGCCATTGTTTTCCTTTAAATAACTGCAGGCTGCCCATTTTCAAGGGCTGTTTCTTGAACCTGCACTAGCTTTTACTAGGCCAAATTGAAGTGAGCCATTGTGCAATCCACGCTATTTAGTATTTTTAAAATTACACACAATGAGCCCTGGGATTCTTACTCATGAGATCACTAGTGCAACATATCCTGTTTTTAGTGGGCAGCTAGGCAGCATCCTTTGTGAGTCAGAATCAGGGCTTGGGGTTTGGAGATCTCTTTTCTGTTATTTCTTCAAGGGAAGATATTGCCTGAGGGGAATGCCCCTCCCCCATGGAATTAGCAGGGAGATATTACTGCTTGGGCCTTATTGCCACAGAGCAAAAATCAACCTAGAAGGAGCTTTGTTTGCAGATAGGTGAAGAGGATAACCTCAGTCTGATTCTGAAAGGGCTGTCTCTCTGTGTGTGGATGTGTATGCAGTTATTTTCACAATACAGGCAATACAAAAATGCTTGACAAATTTCCCTCTCACCAGACAGAAGTCCAAGGTGTTCAGAACTTGCTGTGCCAACCACTCCCAAATGCGATCCCTCCAAGAATCCATTTTAACTGATTACAACATAAATGAGACAAGAAAGAAAACCTTACAATGAACTTCCGCCCTCCCCCATAGTCTTTCCAGCTATCTTCTGGGGATTGAAAAGAGTCTTTTAGTCTTTACTTGTCCATCTCAGGATCCTTTCTTTTAAGCCTGTTAGGTTTGGCTTCATGATAAGGGTTGGGAAGGTCTGCTCCACTCTGGTTGCTGTGATGACTCTTTTGGTGACTGGATCCAAACCCAATTCTCTGGCTCAGATGAATGGAAGGTCTCCTTTGGAATCAGCATCTGTTTCCACATGTTGCAGAGTCATCTGTGCAGGGTTGAAAGACATGAGAACAAGACCCCCTCCCCATTTTACTGGTGATCCACCCAGGAAAGGCATTGTAGGAGGACTACAGATGAGGAGGTAGAGTGGGGTGGGTAGATAGCTTGCAGGCAGGGTTTGAGGTGGGAAAAACCGCATCAGTACTGCAATTATTAAACAGATAAATCGGTTTCAACAAAATGGGGACATAACAGATGAGAAAGAAAAAAACTGAATTCACATGCTTCAGGAAAAGGATGGACAGGTGAAATCATTTAAACAAACAGTAAATGCAGGAATGAAATTTTTCTTGTAAATAAACTTAAAACATTCCTTCATAACCTTGGGCTGTTCTTAACGGTGCAGAGGAAAGAAAAAATGAACTCAGTTTTCTTCACCCTGTTTTGTGGGCCAGACAAAACGGGGTGAAGGCAAGCTTTTAACTCTTTCTAGCAATTTAAAATTTTTGTCTTTTTGATTGGAGACATTTTACAGTTACAATTACCTCAAGGGCACAGAGAGACTTTGACATACACACACAAACAAAAGCAAGGAGAAAAAGAGAAGAAAATAGAACTCTCATGTTTACACACACACACACACACACACACTGGTCATTCCCACCATAAATCTCAGTTAAATTAGGGAAGGCACAAATCTTAAGAAACATATCATGTGGTTGCATGGAAGACAGAGAAGAAAAGACAAACAAATGAATGAATCCCTTTTCTTTTATGTATCCTTATTTAGCCAAACTGGTTTTCCAGCTTCATCCCTAAGCAAAGCCCACTTCTTTACACAACCTTTTTTCTTTGTCCTTTTTCATGCCCACCTGGACAGGTAACTGCCTCTTTTCATCCCAGGTGTCAAGCAAGTCTTCCACAGGGAAGCCTATCCTGACCCTCGAGCTAGAACATCCTATGTTTCCCTTTCCAATGTAGGGATTCAATTCAGCCCTGCAAGGTCCTGACAAATGCAGTCTCCTAAACGAGACTCCCACCCCACCAGCAGTTTTTGGACCAAAAAAGGACTGAGAGGACTCTGGTTCCCTATCAGAGTAAGGCCCTCCTTTGTAGGGAAACACCCGCCTTCAGTTTGCAGACTAAAAAGGGATCCAGAAGGACTCCACTGCTCCCTGCATTGAATAAGGGCACCGCCTTCCCTAGTCATTTTCCTTTTCCCGCCTCAGTTTTCAGACTCACTAAAGTCCGGTGGGACTTCTGCTTGCTTCCCAGAGGTAAGGACCCCCCCCTTTTTTTTAGGGCTTTGCTCAGTGACTTCTCAGCTAGTTGCCCAAGTTTAACTCTCTTTCACCTTTCCATTCCATTTTCACACACTCTCTCCCTTTCCCTAACAGAAGGTCCTGTGTTCTGGCCTGACCTCCTATACTTTCCAGGCTCTGTTAGTAGACCAGAGTGTTTCTGTGGCTGGGAAAGGCACAGAGGGAGCAAGATCCAGCTGTGATTGGGAGAAGGGTCCTCTCATTCACACACACACACACACACACACACATACACACACACATTTCCTTTATTTTTCTGAGCTTTAAAAGTTAAAAATTTAGAGGTACTCACCTTCTTTCCAAGCAGCCTTTGAGCTCAAACTTAAAACCCCTTCAAAACCTTTGTTCTAAATGGCCAAGGTCCAGGAAAACTCACCCACAGACTCAATGGGTCTGCTGCTGTCAAGGGAGGCTTACCTGGGCCAGGTCCATTGGTTAAGTTAGCTTGGAATCCCATCTTTGGGTGCCAAATTGTTGGAAGAAATGTCCATCTGGGTTCAGTTCCAAGTGGACAGAAAGACACTGGAAACATGGAGGCTGCTTGGAAGGATGGTTCAATGATGAAGCAGAATCACCAAGCAGGTGTGGGTGTTAACTTTCTTCATCAACATGGCTGGTTTTTTTTTTTTTAAATGGGCAATAAATTGTATTGCTATTTTAATCATGCCTACGAGTAACAGCTATTTTGTAAGAAATAGCCACCCTTCTCATTTTTTAAAGAATATGGCAACAAATATTCCTTTCCTTTTCAATGTAAACCGCATATCTGAGGAAGAGAAGAGGTTATCCTAATTTCAGGATTTTCTGATTGCAAGGGTATGCCAGTGGCTGACTGAGAACAAGACTGCCATTGTAGTTACTGTTAGCATGCAGCTCTCCCACACCCAAGGCTTATAAACACAGGTTTATTTTCACCATGGAAAGCTACTCTGTGGGTTTTTAAAAAAAATAAAGATCAATTACTCTGAATACACTATAAACATTATTTTCTGTTTTAAAAACAGTTGAAATATAAGTACATACCATAGCAGAGTCTTACCCAAAGCAGTGCTTTCCCAATGTTTTGAATCTCAACTCTCATTTCAAACAAAGAAATCCCTGAAAACTCACTTTCCTGGCCTCTTCTTTTCTATCACACTCAATTCTTGCAATCTTATTGTGCGCTGTACTTAAAACAATCTCACCTTCCCCCTCCCCCCCAGATGGGGGGAAATGATATTTTCCAATAATCTTCTTTTGTACATAAAATCATGAATCTGCATCAAGAAAAAGAATAGTTAAGCAAAATATGTATGGAAACCATCAGAGGAACGTTCCAGTCTATAGTAATTCCTGTTGTCAATCTGAAGCTCCTGACCAAATTTTTCAGAAAGAGGAACACTTGGGTCATTTCCTACTCACAGAAATTTAACAGCACACTTTACCATTGTTTATATATTGTTCTGTCAAGTCAATGGAAAAAGATAGCCACCTTTCTAGACTTTCATGCAGTCAAGAGATTATGATCTGCAATAGCGTGCAATTTTAATTTGTATTTCTTGACATTCTGTGTCTAATGCAAAACAGTATTTTTATCAGAAAAAATATCAAAATTATGACACACTTTGTTGCCATAATCATGACACTTCCCAATTTATCATCAGAAATTTAAACTGTGTTTGGTAATCCATCAGATTTTCTTTCTCTACTCTTAATGTAGGTATGAAAATTTTAAAAGTTTAATTATTATAAAGTAAAACATAATGTTTGCTAAACAACATACTGGAATCTGGAGTGAAGGTTGCACTATTATTGCTAGCACTGGTTTAGGCCTTTCTAAGTGGAGAATGCCTTCCTTTCCTTCCTTCCTTCCTTCCTTCCTTCCTTCCTTCCTTCCTTCCTTCCTTCCTCCCTCCTTCCTTCCTTCCTTCTAGTTAATAATAAAAGAGAGAGAAAGAAAAAGAGAAGTTGGTAGCAGATCCTTGTTCTTCAGGGGACAAGTGCTTCTTAAGAGTCTAATTGTACTTCCTGTTCATATGCTGCTTGTTTCTCAACGTGTACCTTTGTAAAGATTTAGCTGTTGTCACCACTTCCTTCAGCCATTCATTTCTAATTCTTTCTCTTTACTGGGTAACAAACAGGGTAAAATGGTGCCAAGGAAAAAGTTTCTTGTAAAGGAGTGGTGGGTGGGGATATTGAATTACAAAACAAGCAAGGTAAATCAGGACAGCCATTTTACTTTCTCTCTTACCTCACTTTATTATTCCTACAGAAGTTTTGAGTAGCATGAATTGTTCTTTCCATTCCCACAGCTGCTTCCATTCTTAGAGCTGTCTCTGCTATACCTCTTTGTGCCTAGATCCCAGGATAAGGAAAACAGCCTAGTCTCCATTTATGGATATTAAAGCACAGAGTTCATCCATGATGTCCCATAGAAAAAAACCTCTTACTCTTAGAAATTACTAAGGCATTATAAAACATAACTGTGAAGCAGTGGTCGTTTTCAAAAAATTTTACTACCGGTTCTGTGGGTGTTGCTTGGTGGGCGTGGCATGGCTTGGTGGGCATGGCATGGCATGGCATGGCATGGCATGGTGGGCGTGGCATGGCTTGGTGGGCGTGGTGTGGCATGGCTTGGTGGGCATGACAGGGGAAGGATATTGTAGAATCTCCATTCCCTCCCCACTCCAGGGGAAGGATATTGCAAAATCCCCATTTCCTCCTGATCAGCTGGGACTCGGAGGCAGAGAATAGTTGAGGGTGAGGCCAGTCAGAGGTGGTATTTACCAGTTCTCCGAACCTCTCAAAATTTCCACTACTCCAAAACTGGTCAGAACCTGCTGAAACCCACCTCTACTGTAAAGCAAAGGAGACAAAAACATGTGTATGATGCACAAAGGAAAGATTACTTAACTCAGAAGTCGACTGAAACATAGTGAAACATACTCAGGAAATACCTCTTGGTCATCTATGAATTCAAAGCACCAAAATATGGTAGAATGTATACTAAAATACTGAAAGAATTTGCACTGATGATTTAGTCAAATCTGTAAGAAATCCTAGAAAATGGGTGCATTGCCACAAAGGTTGTCTGTATCTTCAAATATAGTCCAAGATAGGAGCCAAGAACTATTGAGCAGCCCATTTTGTAATAATATTTAGGAAATTTCTACAGCAAACTCTAACACAATAAATTTGTCAATACTTTGAAAACAATGCAGTGATTATTAGAAGTCTACATAGATTTGTAGACTTGTAAAGAACAGATTTACTTCTCATTTTTTAATTGGATGTCTTAATAGTTTGTCAGAATACTATGAACATAATTCATATTTGACATAAGCTAAGATTTGATATTTATTCATAACCTTCCAATTAGCAATCTAATTATAAATGGGCTGATGACATATCTATTCAAGGTGAATCTCCAGCATGTATAGAGGTGGGAAATTAATACTTTAGAAGATAAAAATGAAACAAAAACATACCTTGGGTAAAGAGTAGGCTAAAAATAACAAAATGAAATAACAGACATTAAGTCAAAAGTTCATTTAGGAAAAAAACAATTAAATGCACAGTTATCAGACTTCATCAAAGTAAGCATGAACACTGTTCTGAATACAAGTCAGCAGTTTGTGATAGCCACTAAAAAGACAAACACAATTTTCAACTGTTTCATTAGAATGATAGTTTCCCAATCACCGGAAGTAACTGTTACACAAATTCTGCATTAGCCAGACTCTCCCTTAACTTACAGAATTCCAGTTCTGATCATGTTTTTCAAGAAATTCAAGACCAAATTCAGAGGGGGAAAAAGGATCAGGGAAGTGGAAGTTATGTCCTACAAAGAAAGTTGGAGGAATAGGGGATGTTTAGCTCTCAAAGGAGGACTGAAGGAACTATGACAACACTGGAAGGATGTCATGCAGAAGAATATTTGGGTTGGGTCCAAAACTTGTAATAATTAAATATATATTATATTTTATGTGCCTGACATTGCAGGGAACAGAACATGACATAACAGCTTTACAATACTAGAAGGCAGATTCCAACTGAACTGAATATTAGGAAATCATTTTAGTATGATTTAATTTTGGATTCCTGTCCCAAAGATGCCTTTTTCAGGAGACAACTGGACTTTCTTGTTTTTCTTTTGAAGATGTTTCTTCAAAAAAAAAAAAACCCAGCAAGGAAGTCCAGTTGCCTCCTGAAAAAGCACCTTTGGGACAACCAGGACCAGGATGACCCAGAATCTCTACAGACTTTTGGGTTCCTGTGTTGAGCTATGAGTTGGGCTCAGTGATCTAAGTGGCCCTTTCCAACTCTAGGATTCAAGGGGAAAGAGTGGAGCAGGGGCTGACTGGAGCGACTTCCTCAACCTTGCCTTTCCCAGAAACGTTGGGTCACAACTTTCAAGATTTTTAAACAAGACAAAACTATGACATCTGGGCATCATGTTTAATTATAATTCAACGTATGTGACCCACATTGGGAAGAGGTATGTTAACATACGGAGACACTGATCCCCTAAAGCGCTGGGCGAATGCGGTCTAATCACAGTCTCTCAATCTTGCAGGATAGACGTGAGAAAAAAAAAATCGGGGAAAGAACGCCAACTCCCCTACGCTCCTTAGGGGAAAAAGCCCTATACAATTTGAAAAAGCGCGCATACTTTCGCAAGCAACAGGGCTGCAAATGCAACTCTTTCCGTCCATCGCAGAAAAAAAAAAAAAAAACCTATGAACGAAATAGAAAATGAAGCGGTGCCGTTCGTGGGCTTGTCAGAACCGGCCCGAATTTCCGGAACGGCGGCCGCAAGCGGTCGACCCGGCACATCGCATCCTCACGACTCCAATTCGCCGGCGAAAAAACCGTGCTGGGATTAGCTTTTCGCCCGCCCTCGCTTCACTTCATTTCCATGGCGACAGGCGGAGGAAGTAAACGAGACTTTGAAGCTAACTCCGAGTTCCCAGGCGCCGCCACCGACTGAGACGCCAAGAACTCTGCGAGAAATCCTC
>JANHFM010003076.1:410800-425693 GCA_032468115.1 Grayia smithii
TTCCGCCCCCCACCCCCCAAATTTAGTAACTCTTTTAACAGTAATATGTAAGATTGCAGTGGGATACATTTCACATAAACCTGCATGATATAATGTTGCAAGTTGTGTTCTTTTATGATCTAGCTATATTGGCTTAGTTATATGGGTTATAAAAATTTAGGTATATGTGTGTGTGTGTATATAAATGTTTATATATATATATATATGTTTTTAGTACAGTACTGTTAACAAGCATTTGTCTTCTCAGGAAAATGATATGGTGCACAATTGATGACATCAAATATATATTTCACAATCAATCTAGCTGTTTGCAGTTTTCTTTCAAAGAAAACAAATGTTAAGAGTTTGAATGTCTTAAAGAGCCTTTAATAAAGTCTTTAATGTCTTTAATAAAAACATATCAGCAGAAGCTAGCAAGAAAAGGAAAGATTGAAAGGGATAATAGAGAGCTGGAAACAATTTTTATTACTACAGTGTGCACATTAGTCAAGTATTTTGACCAAATCATTTGTATGCCTATTTTCCACCTCCAAGCTATATAAACTTAAAAGCTTAGTGGATTTAAGCATATCAGGTAATGTGTATTTGTGTAATGAGGGAGGGTGTGACCTAAGGAGAGCAACACCCTATATCAAGGTGTGCATAATTATTAAGCAGCTTCTTTTCCTCAGGTAAAAAGGGTCAAAAAAGAGATTTAACTGACTCTGAAAAGTTAAAAATTGTAAAACGTCTTTCAGAGGTATGCAACACTCTTGAAATTGATAAGATTTTGGGGCATGATCACAGAACCATCAAATGTTTTGATGCAAATAGTTAACAGGATCACAAGAAATGTGATGAGAAAAAAAGATGAGCATTAACTGCCAAAGATTTGAGAAGAATCAAATATGAAGCTACCAGGAACCCAATATCCTCCAGTGTTGTCATATTCCAGAACTGCAATCTACCTGGAATGCCCAGAAGTACAAGGTATTCAGTGCTCAGAAACATGACCAAGGTAAGGAAGGCTGAAACCTGACCACCACTGAACAATTATTTGTAGATTTTGAGATGTTTATTATTCTAACAGATGCAAATAAATGAGTCAGATGGGCAAATTTTCATTTTTCATTTAGTTGCCCAATAATTCTGCACAGATATTATCCCAAGAAAACCAAAAACTCACCTTTAATATTCAGGTTTGAGGTTTAACATTTCAGATTGACGGAAAGTACTGTAGTTGTTTAATAATAAAATTAATCCTCCAAAATACAACTTGCCTAATAATCATGCAGTGTAGAGATCGGTGTTGTTGGCAATTCTAACCTAAACACTTTGAGGAGGCAGAAAAGGTTTGATCAATTCTCTACAGCCAGAACTCAATCCTATCCTACTGTAAAAATTCAGATCATTGTACGAATTGCAGCGTGCTCCCAGGAACAAAGAATGATAGAAAAAGATGTCAACAACTGGCAGTATAATCATCATTCCTTTGACCTTAGTATCTTTTGATAAATCAAATTAGAAACAATTTATCTCTCTTTTTTGGATAGAAGTTATCAGAACTGATAGTAAAGGAGAATCTTGTAATGGGGTTCCTATATTGCCATTTGCTAATAAGGATTTAGGAAGGCCTAGAGCAGTAGTTCTCAACCTTCCTAATGCCGCAACCCTTTAATACAGTTCATGTTGTGGTGACCCCCAACCATAAAATTATTTTTGTTGCTACTTCATAACTGTAACTTTGCTACGATTAGGAACTGTAATGTAAATATTTGATATCAATGTTCTCTGCTGTGGTAGAAGAGAAGCCCATTCTTGGGATTTTCGCGCTGGGACCAGGCTTCTTTACTGCCCTTTCCAGAGGCAAATCCATCCAGGGGCTTGTTTTCTGTCTGCTCCGGAGCTCACAAGAAGCCATCTCCACTTCCTGTTATTTGCACTCCTGCCATCCAACCTGCAGGGCTAAAGGCAGTGGCCGAAACCTTGGGAAGAAGCAAAGGCTCTGCAGCCTAGACTAGCTCAGCCGAGCGCTAAGTAGAACTTCCAGGAACAATAACAGAAGAGCTGGGGTTGCAGGATCAGAGAGATGGGCGCCCCCCCTTCTCTCACCCCACTTAGGCGACCCCTGTAAAAGGGTCGTTCGACCCCCCCCCCCAAAGGGGTCCCGACCCACAGGTTGAGAACCACTGGCCTAGAGGAACACTGTCCATGGGATCCCAATGGGTCGGACACGACTTCACAACAAAAATAAACAAGATTTAACACTATCATTCTCTGCAGCAGGATATTATTCCTCTACTGGCTGGGAAATTCTGGGATATAAAGCCTACATATAGTTGTTGAGGTTGGGAAATAGTGTCTATAAGAGCACCCATAAAGCACTTGTCTCAATTTCTTTTACCACATGCAGCTACATTAAGGAATTGAACATAGGAAAATCCATTTTGCCCTTGCGCCTAAAGTGCTTCATAGAAGGCTTAAGATTGTAGGACTGATCATGGCAAATACAAGCAGTCTGTTGAAGGACTTCAGACTGGTGTGCCTACATGCTTGTGCTGGGTAGGTGGACACATGCATTAGAGCAGGGGTGTCAAACTCAAGTTTCATTGAGGGCCTTATCAGTATTATGGTTGCCCTCAAAGGGCTAGTTGCATGTAAGACTATATATCATATTAGTTCAGGAGTGCATTATGTCTAAGATGTGGGCCAAACAGGATTAACATTCAGTTCAAATATTTCAAATAAATCTGCAACAACAAAGAAAAAGCATAAGCTATTTAAGTTCTCTTTCTCATGCCATTTTGTCTGAGCCAGATGTTTGGCATATTTTTTTGCTTACAAGTTCATCTATGTTTGAGGATAGGTTCTGTGCTGTGGAAACTCTCAGGATAGAGTGGAGGTGTGCATCAGTGAGAAGACTTCTGTGTACGCTTTTGTTCACCTTTATCACAGAGAAAACCTGCTCACACACATATGTACTACCAAACATAGAGAGCATTTGAGCAGCTTGTAGGCGGAGTTGTGGCATCGTTTCAGGGATGAATCTGCTGAACCGTATGGGCCCTACAGAATCATACTTTGCCTTAAGCGTGCTGCTACACTGGAGTTCTATCAGCTCCATCTGGATATTTACAGGTGCTTTCTCCACATCAACTGCAAATGGATTACTGAGCAGTTCAAAATTGAATTTTTGTCCTTCAAATTTAACAAAGCGACGTGTAAACTCCATGTGAAGTGTGTTGAGTTTGTCACCAAAATAAGTATGTGAGAACACAGCGGTGGAGACTTGTTTTATGATTGTTTGGCAACAGGGAAAGTGACCCAAGTTTCCTTGCTGTATCTGAATGTCCCACAGCTGCAGCTTAACCTGAAAGGCATTCACTGCATCAAACATGTCTGTGATCACATGGTGCCGTCCCTGAAGCTGAAGGTTTAGCGCAGAGAGATGCTTAGTTATGTCGCACAGAAAAGCTAACTCACACAGCCACTCTTCATCCTGCAGTACTGTGGAGTCTTTTCCTTTACTTTCCATGAACTGACAAATCTCCTCACGTAACTCAAAAAATCTACTGAGCACTTTTTCATGACTTATCCATCGCACCTCTGTGTGATAGGGCAGATCACCAAGTTCAAAATATATTTCCTCCAGAAAAGACTTAAATTGACAGTGATTTAAACCTTTGGCTCTTATAAAGTTAACTATCTGTATTACAGTGTTCATTACATGTTCCATCTTCAGGGCTTTGCCACATAGTGTTTCCTGGTGTATGATGCTGTGATATACTATCAGCTCACCTATGCAATTCTCGCTCTTCATCTTCTCTCGCATCCTTCCCACTAATCCACTCTCTTCCCCACACATCAAAGGTGCTCCATCTGTTGTCAGTCCCTTAAGTTTGTCCCAGGGCAGTTTCATGTCATTTACACATTTAGATACTGCTTCAAATATGTCTTTTCCTGTGGTAGTGCCAGGCATTGATCTCATATCCAAAAGTTCCTCTGTAACGCATAAACTCGAGTCCACTCCACGGATGAAGACTGTCAGCTGTGCCATGCCAGTGATGTCAGTGCTCTTATCCACAGCAAGGGAATATGCAATGAAATCTTTTCCTTTTTCAAATAACTGTACTTGTAAATCAGTAGCAAGCTCACATATCTGGTCAGCAACAGTATTTCTGCTTAGGCTTACATTCAAAAATGCTTGCTTTTGGTCTGGACACAAGACTTCACACACTTTAATCATGCAGTGCTTCAAAAACTCCCCCTCTGTAAACGGCCGGCCCGATTTAGCTATCTCTTCTGTCACTATAAAACTAGCTTTCACAGCAGCCTCACTTTGTGATTTTGCTTTTCTGGACAGACGCTGCTTTACCATCAGACTCTTTTTAAACTCTTCCACCTTCTTTAGCTTCTGCTGTATATCCATGTGTTTGTACTTGTCCTCATGTTTTGTCTCATAGTGCCGTCTCATGTTATATTTTTTAAGTACAGCCACATGACCTCCACAAACAAGGCACATGGCCTTACCATCAATGTCAGCAAACAGGTACTCTGCCTCCCACCTCTTTTGAAAGCATCTGTTTTCAAAGTCCACTTTCCGTTTGGCCATTTTGGGGGATTTAAATATCAGTATAGGCACACAGGTCTTTTTTCACTGATGTTGTATATATGGAGTATGAGACTCCAAAGGTCAAAGTCCCAGGTGCTATGTGAAGCAAGCAGTTGTATGTGCTCTAGGTATCTGGAGACTCAGTAGGATGCTGTGAGTCTGGATCTTCTGGGGTATAAGGGGAGCCGTTCTGACAGGGAGGAGATGGGAGTCCCCAGTTCGAGGCTGCTAGTGTGGGAGCTGCTTTCCAGTTTGACAGATGACCACTGCGGGTGTTGGCTCCGGAAGCTGCTGCTGCTGCTGCACTTTTCCCTGGTGGAGAGGAATGAGTTGAGTTTGACATGTCTGCCTTAGAAGGAAGTCAATCTACATGTTTATTTAGGGACAAACAAAACCCAGAATGTCCTAAAACCTGGTGAAAATCAATCAGCATACACCAAGCCATAATACACAAATTATAAACCAAAACACACAACGGACACCTTTACATTGGAGAAGTGTGTGCTGAGGCAGAATCTAGTTTAATATGTTAAAAAGAACCCAGAAGGTTGCCAAAGGCTGAATAAGGAGAGGAACAGACAGATTAAGAACCATGATGCATAGTAGTTAGAATGCAGGACTGCAGGTCTAACTCACTGCACACTCCAGAAGTTCGATTCTGAACAGCTCAAGGTTGACTCAGCCTGACATCTATTAGAGGTCAGTAAAATGGGGACCAAAATAGTTGGGGACAATATGCTGACTCTGTAAACTGCTTAGAGAAGGCTGTAAAGCACTGTGAAATGGTATGTAAGTCTAAGCACTATTGCTATTATTTTTCTACTCTGTAGCAGTAGTTATAGTATTTAATACTGAGGTGGCCTTTTTTGCTATATTATGTAGAAAGTTACAAAAGGTAAGCCTAATGCTATTTTTTAAATCGAGTGATAGATTTTAACTCAGGACACCTCAGTTAAAATATATCTACTGTAATCTTCTCAGGCCAGACATTATGGTTTGGTGCAAACATGCAAGATAAAATTGAATAATAAGTTCTATGTATGAATTAACTTATTTACTTATTTGCCTTATTTACAATTCTCTCCCTGCCCCTTGGCCTCAAATAATACCCCGTCTGATTCTAACCTCTGGCTCTCCACTGCCCCCTCTAAATCTATAATTTGTTAACAGTAAATAGATATGGCCTTCTCTTAAACAACTGGAGTAAGAATTACAGAGAACGTACACATGAAATTCTTATCATCTTATGTAAAGAATAGTACAAAAACTTAATATTTCAATATGAAATACTCGGTGCTCAAGCTTAGTTCAACTGTGAAGGTGCAAACTATATCTGGCTGGCTAAAAGTAAGTAAATATAGTCCTTTAATGATATCACTTAAGCATGATTGATAAGAGAGTGTTTTTCCTGTTTCAAATTACGACAGAACCTAAAGTCCACTATTTGATAAGAGTGGAGTTTACAAGAGATTCAGAACTTAGTTCATGGGAAAACTATGGAGTTTGAATCCACAAATCTCAAAGGAGATGAAGTAATATATGTAAATATAAATATGACTTCAAATGCATGGAGTATACACTGTGTGTGTGTGTGTGTGTACTATTTTGTTATTCTATTTTTAAATGCTAGAAGCTCCCCGGTCACGTATTTGAGTTGACCAGGTACAGAAGTTCAAGTAATATATATCACTGGCTACTAGTCATAATGGCTGCCTATCACCTTTAGAGACTTTCGCTTTTCAATACCTGCTTCTGAGCCACACAAAGCAGAGTGTGGATTTATCAGTACATCTGGTTGACAAGGGTAGGAATAGGATGCGGGGCTCATGCCTTTGCATGCCTCTTCTTAAGGCCTGTGATGCAAGGCGTAAATAATACATTAATGTCACCCATCTTGCAAATCCAGATCAGCCTCCCTCCCTTGGGTGCCTCGGTTGGGTCCTGTGAGATTTTTAATCTCACAGCTCCTGACCTTCGCTCCTTCCACCGCAACTTGGAGACATGGCTTTTTCATCCAAGCGGGTTATGGCTGACTATCATTTTTTCTTTTATCCATTTTATGTATTTTAAAGTTTTTAGGGCTTTTTAGCGTAATTCTTTTAATTTTAATTGTTGTTCTTATTGTTGTGAGCCACCCTAAGTCCATTGGGAGAAGGATGGCATACAAGTCTAATAAACAGTAAACAGTAATCCACCAACTCCATTATACACCAGCTCAGACCAAACTGCTTTGAGACAAGCAGGGGCTATCAGGTCTTGGGAAGGAGAGCCAGGAAGAGTATGCTCTCCTTCCAGGAAGCACCCAAGGAATCCTTGGTAAAGGGAGGAGCAGAGAAAAGGACTGAAGCCCAGAACTGCTCTAAAGGGCCCGATGTCCCAGGAACAGTGGCAATACCAGCTACCACATACGCTCTACCTGTCCAGCCCAAGGAAAGGCATGCTCCCCCTTCAGGCTGACACTCCAGGAAGCCTCTCTCAGCCTCTGGAGAACCGCAGTGCTTGCTCAGCAAGTTCCCAGCACTGATCCACTGCGATCTCAGCCCCGGAAAGAAAGAAGTACCTTCACTGTAGGTAACCTTCACTGGAGCACCTTCACTGTAGGTAACATCTTGGGACCCCACAGTTCTGGAAGCCAAGTGGTCCCTATAAGAGAATCATACACAGCTAGAGGAACAACCAAAAACAGATTGGTCACCACCTAGTGGGAGTTTGGGAGTCCCTTTCGTGTCAAACATCTCCTCCTGCTAGTCTGCTCCCAGGCCAGATCTAAACACATCACAGGCAGAATCTGGCCCTTAAATTTGACATGTCTTCATTAGAGAATGATATCACAATAGCTACGTATGGCTGTTTCAGAACTTCCACTGATATGGTCAATGCTAGAAAATGGCATCTAATGATGCCAATGTATCCAGAAATACCCTTCTTCACTTAAAGAGTTCTATCTTGAGTGAATTTTTACACTGCAAAGTTTTAAAAATTAAAATAGGAAAACTTGGTGTGCTTTAATTTTTAATTAAAATAGGAAAACAACCTCACCCGCCACCCAACAGTCGCAGATACCTCTAAACTTTAAATGGATGTAATAATTCTATTGAGATGGAAACAATGGGTAAATATACCTCTTTGCTTGTTTGGAAGTATGCCAGTTGCTCTCAAGTTGGACAAAGATAACTAAAGGTAATGTATTTGGGGGGAGGGGGGTTTGGGTTGCTGTAATACCTTTGAAACCAATTATACCGATATTGAGCCATATTCCCCAAATTCAAAATGTATCCACTAGCTCCCATCACCCTGAAGAAGGGGACTGATATATAATCAGGCAATAAAAACCTCTTATTGGATCTGTGGATGTAGTTACTGCTATATTTACTCCAATGAACAACTTTTTTAAAAATTAAAAACAATATTTAGTTGGAAAATTAGTCTATGGACATTTTTCTCTCCCTATAAATAAAAAAGTGTACATTATCCACATTCTTCCCTGCCAGTAGTATTTAAAATGGGCATATAATACTATTTAAATCAGTGTTTCTCAACCTTGGCCACTGGAAGATGTGTGGACTTCACTGATTTAAATGGTGTTCCTTAAACTTTCCAACAAGCACACAAATGTTTAAGGTCTGTTTTTAACGCATAAAAACAGTAGTTGGGAAAAAAAACAACCCAAATTTAGCAGTCATTTCACAATATAACCTTATATGTATTTATCAAAAGTGAACTAAATAAAAGTTCAGATTTCAATGGGAGGGGATTTTTTAGAAAAAGTTATTCAGATGCACTGAGGTTTTCCCGAGTATCTAATACCCTTAACAATATTATATATTCCTTCCCGCTCCACTACCGATGGGATCATTGGACGGTTGATATCCACTTCGAAATTAAGAGGATTATTATTTATTTATTTATTTATTTATTTATTTATTTATTTATTTTATTTTATTTTATTTGTCAAGCATACCTAAGATAACAAATAAAAGTATAAACATAAATTGGAATACATGAAAAGAGTAAGGAGTAAAAACGAATATTAGGACAGGGACGGCAGGCACGCAGGGTTTGTTTTTGTTTTATTTTCTTCCAAAGGTGATGGTTTTAAAAAGTTTACAACGCGGCGTCCTGTTTTGAACCCCGTTTACAAAAGGCACAGCGAGGCTTTCAACAATCGGAACATTCTCAAATCCCAGAAATTGGTCTATAAATACCAGGACGCGATGCTTGCCCGAACAGGAAAGTCCAGGGAAGACCCAAAATAAACGAGGCGGGCTGAATCCTCCTCCGCCGTCACTCCGTCCACTGAGACGCCGACACGCCACCTTCGCAGAACAAAAGCAAAACACCGGAAGAAGGGGGCGTGTCCGCTCCTCCTTCCTTTTCCTATCTCGTAACCGCCAAGAGAGAAGGTGGCGTAGAGATAACAAATTCGCGGGCGTCGACTTCACTTCCGGGCTAGGGTTCAAGCGGAAGGAGGAAGACGAGCAAGAGTGAAGTAGGAGGGTAGAGTTGGTGCCTGCGGGGGTTGGCGACCAGCATGGTGCTGTCACCCCTGCTGTTTCTTCCGCTCCTCTTGGCCGGGACCGCGCCGCCAGGAGCCGCGGAGCTCACAGATGGCAACAACGAACATCTAAAACGGGAACACTCGCTTATCAAGCCTTATCAGGGTGCGTGGGGAAGGCAGGGCTGCCACCCTGCTGACCCGTCTGTCTGCTCCCTCCTCTCCCGCGCTCTCGCTTGAGCTCGTTGGTGGCCGACCTCTCCTGTGTTAAAGGCTCGTCTGTGTGGATCCAAGGGCTGGGCTTGATTTTCCCCCTTCATGAAGGGGGAGGAAAACTGAAGGGCTCTGGGCAGAGCACTGCCCGTTCACACACATCTTCTCGGGGGTACCTAGCCCGTAAAACTTCACAAACCTTTTTAGCCCTGAGCAGATTTGATCCATCAATAATTAATAATAATGATAATTATGAATAGCAGGTGACACTATTTTATGTATTTAAAAAGTGTATGAATTTCCCCAGTTAATAAGAAAATCCTGGTGGCAATAAATAAGATTCAATTTCTGTCTAAGAGCTCCACAGAAGAGTAGCAGGAGGAGGAGGAGGAAATGCAAAGAACACAATCCCCACTTCTAAGGAAATCAAACCTAGTTCAGATAATCTGTTACGTGACTACAGCTCACTTGTAACATCAAATGTTCCCTAATAACAAAATAAGAATAAGAACAATGTACTCCACAGTTCATTATTTCTGTAGTATCCTCTGTTTTAGGGGTTGGCTCCAGTTCAATGCCTCTCTGGGATTTCCAAGGGAGTACAATGTTGACTAGCCAGTATGTTCGACTGACCCCTGATGAGCGCAGCAAGGAAGGTTCTATCTGGAACCGGGTGGTGAGTGTTATTTCTAAATGGAAAGGATGGGGTGAGACTCTGAGAGATATTGCCTAGATGTAATTTGCAACCTGCATGCTTTCCATGTTGGATTTCCTGAAAAGCTGTTTGGGGTTGTTCTATTTTGTCTTCTAGCCCTGTTTTCTGAAGGATTGGGAGCTTCATGTCCATTTTAAAGTTCATGGGGCAGGGAAGAAGAATCTCCATGGAGATGGTTTTGCTCTGTGGTACATTCAAGAGCGCCTTACTGCAGGTACTGTGATCAGCCTAATAATTTGGAATATATCCCACTGTCATGGGTTTGGGACTTTTAATAGAGTTAAATAGATTTTTTTCCCCCAGTTGTTGCAATCAGCCTGGCAGAACATACTGGTACTCTAATTGAAACAATAGGCACGTAACAACTAGCATTTTAACCAATGTCCCCAGAAATATATCAATGTCCTAAGGACCTTCTGAAAGGCTGGAAGAGTCAATATCATTCTCATCTCAGGAAAAATAGTTTTCTGTAGGGCAGGGACAGTAACCAAAAAGTTCTGCCTTGTGGGTCCTTCAAGATGACATTCTTTAAATTAACGGGACCTGCAACATAACTTCTCCTTCCAGATCTAATGGGAAAAGTAGAAACAATCAGGGAAAGGCAGTCCCACAAATAACCTGGTTTTATGCCATGAAATAGTAGATTATCCACTGATGGAATGTTAGCTGATAATCTCCAGAATCTTCCATTGGAATGGCTTTGTTACATGGGTAACATTTGTTCTGGATAGCAAGCGTTATTTTTTGTTCATTATACATATTTATATGCCATCTACTCCAAAATAATTTCATATAAAATGTTTAAATTGATTAGTGTTCTGTTTGAAGATTGGTTGATTTTAGCTCTTTAAAAGTACATGGACCCCTTAATCATATTTTTATATTTTATATTTTTATTCATGTTTTATCACCTTCAGGACCTATATTTGGTAGTAAAGACAAATTCCATGGATTGGCCATTTTCCTAGATACCTATCCCAATGAGGAAACTACTGAGGTAAATGATAATAGCTTCTTTTTGAAGGCTAACACTGGGTTTTGCTTTTCCTGCAGGATCAATCCCATATAATTCTGTATGCATATGGATTCTGTATGCATACGGATTTCAAAATATTTAGGGTATGAGTTTTGAGCATCACAAAGACAAGTTTGATTCAAATTTATTTTATTCTGCAGCGTGTGTTTCCTTACATTTCTGCCATGGTTAACAATGGATCCCTGACCTATGACCATAGTAAAGATGGTCGCTGGACAGAGCTGGCAGGGTGCACAGCTGACATTCGTAATCAGAACCACGAGACTTTTTTGGCTGTCCGATATTCTCGGGGGCGTCTGACGGTAAGCCTGATCATGAGTGCTGGGTGCAAAATGCATAAGTGAATTACATGACATTCTATCACATTACACAAATAATGGATGAATGTTTATGGAGGTTCCATACTAACTTAGAATGAATGAGTTGCATCATGTTTGCTACAGCTCTAGTGTAAAAAGTGAACATGAATAGAATAATCCTGATAATGTAGCTTTGAGTTTACCAATTTATATATTTCAGAATTGACGTTCTAGTACAGTGGTCACCAACCACTGGCCCATGGACCACTGGTGGTCCGTGAGAAAATTTTGGTGGTCCGCAGAAAAATTATTCACATTTTTTATATTGCACTAAATACTACTTATGTTTTTTAAAAAATCATATTAATGGTCCGTGGGATTTAAAATTATGAATTTAGTGATCCCTGAAGTCCAAAAGGTTGGCAATTCCTGTTCTAGTACATTTCCATAGGATTGTTCAACTGTCTGAGAAGTGTGAAAACTAAGTTGTACTTAATGCGGAAGATGACTTTTATGTTGCAGGTGATGACCGACGTGGAGGATAAAAATGAATGGAAAAACTGCTTTGATGTTGCAGGAGTTCGATTACCCACTGGTTATTTCTTTGGGGCTTCTGCTGGTACAGGAGATCTATCTGGTGAGAAATATCTGCTAGTAGTTAAAGTGACTGTGCTATTTGCATGTGTTGTTTCACATAAAGTAGACACAGTGTTTTGTAAAGTGCACAAGATACAGGTAATCCATGATGTACAACCACAATTAGGACCAGAATTTATGGGGGTTAAGCAAGTGGATTATAAAGTAGTTGCACCCGATTTTATTGCACTTTTTGCCATGATTGTTAAATTAATCACTGTAGATATTAGGCAAATCATCCAGTTAAGAGAATCCAACTTCCCCCACTAATTTTGTTTATGGGAAGCTACCCAGAAAGATCATAAATGGTGATCACATGATTCCAGAATATTGCAACCATTGTAAACACACACCAGTGCCTGAATTTTGATTACATTAAATTGATTACAAAAGTAGTGCAGTGGTTGGAAATGCAAGGACAAGTTGTAAATCAATTTTTTCAGTGCCGTTGTAACTGAAAAAATGGTTGTAAGTCAAGGACTTATACCTGAATTATCACCTGAATTAGTATTCACTACTTGTCAGTTATCTGTATTGCTGAAACGTACGAGAAGTTTTAAAATAAGAGTAAGATCTTCTGTCATTGAATTTTAATTTTAATCAGCTGTACAGTGAATATAACTTGGTTTCTTTTCCAGATAATCATGATATTATTTCAATGAAGCTATTTCAGTTGATGGTGGAACATTCCCCAGAGGATGAAAACATTGACTGGACAAAGATTGAGCCCAGCGTCAGTCTTTTCAAATCACCCAAAGGTGATTTATTAATGCATCTACCCTGAATGTTCAATGAAGCAAATGGGAGGAGCATAGCTTCCATAGGAGCAAACATCACTTTTCCTAAAAGTACTTCACTTTTAAAGCTATAGACTAAGGAAGGCAAACTTTTTGGTTTAGGTACCAGATGATCTATAAACTGGTTATCTATTTATTGGATTTATAGTGATATCCAACGTAAACAGTGTGAGCTTAGGTGGAATACAACAGAAACCTGTCAAACGTCTGCACTTGCCATATTTAGGTTTTCTTATTTTGAATTTTTGAAAACTATTCATAAATAGTAAATATGCATTCAGATTTGCAAGAAGATATTCTGCTTAACTTTTACCATCTAGACATTGCTACAATAGAACCAGTTTCTGTTTACTTAGATTTATTTAAATATACAATCTGACCAAGAATGCCTATACTTTTGTCTGCAATTGTGTGTGCTGCATTGAAGCAGCTAAAGGGTCATCATGGTGTCTCAGCTGGACCAGAATCTTAGTCAGCAAAGTTTAAAATTCCGTTTCAGATTATTTTTACTCATTACCTAGCAAATGATTATTAGACGTTCTGCAAATAAATTTGGGAGGGTTTTCGCAGGCTCTAGAGAGGACAGCTATTCTGTGTAATCTGTGCAATCCAGAATTATGCTAATCTGTATTAAATGATTATGTAGCAGAAAGATGTAATATGTACTATAACTCAACTTTCTATTTTTTTTTCTCTGCAGATAATGTAGATGATCCAACAGGAAACTTTCGTAGTGGGCCCTTGACAGGCTGGAAAGTGTTCTTACTATTACTATGTTCTCTACTTGGCATCATTGTATGTGCTGTGGTGGGGGCTGTGGTTTTCCAGAAACGCCAGGAGCGGAACAAGCGATTTTACTAAGGTGTAGGAGGCCGAAATTTGGGGCAGCTGGGGAAGTTTTTTTTACAGGGGAAGGGAGAATTGTATAGACTCTGGTTTCTAAAAGGCTCTTTCAGAGAAATGTATGGAATATTTTCATATCCCCTTTTTTTTCTTGGCAACAATAGGCAATTGTGTCAAACAATCTGGAATATAGGTTGTACTATACTTGGGAGCCTGCCATTTTGAAAGCTGTATGGAACCTTCAGTCCTTCTATAAAATCTTTTTATAGAAAACAGGCAAATAACAATATGGTTCAAACTTAGAAAATGTTGCTTCTTCTCTGAGAGGCATGTTTTGCACTTCAGATAGTATTTCCACAATTACTCTTAAGAGTATTTTGGTAGTTCAGCTATGTGGAGGGTGGTTTTCTTGCTGTGGCCTATAAACTTAATTCAAGAAAATTATTTTTTTGAACTGAATGTATTTCATAGTTTCACTATTCCAGAATCTTTTTTTAATACCAGCTATTTCTGTTTTGCTGGGAGTGAAACTACTTGCACCAAAACAACTGGCATCCATGAAATGTGATATCTGTGACTGCATTGGCTTGGGAGAGCGGGGCTTGATTTTTCTAGACAATATGGACTATGTGCCCCATTTATTAAACATCTAAACTAGTTGATTCTAAAGGCAGAATTGAGGTGTATCATAGCCGCATTGTAATGTGTGCATATGGAAGATGATAAATTGAAGAAAGACAATGTGAAATAAAATGGAAAATTTATTCTGGTGGTTTGTCTTAATTTTATGCTTAATAAGTGATTGGTGGATGGGCTGCATTTGGTATTACTAGATTGTGGTGGGGAGAACCTAATTCTGTGCTGGGGAAGTTTTAGGTATCAAAAAGTGTGAATAATGGAGCAATTCAGGGTTTTTTAAAAAAATATTTTTCACATGAACGTGTTTTCAGAATTTGCAGTACGGCTGTTAATTTGCAGTAGGGCTGTTAATATCATTGGTCCTGCCTTAAGCATAAAACCAAATGGGTCACAGCTTGGGCCAGTCACTCTCTTGACCCTAGGAAAAAGATAATGGCAAACCACATGAGTAGGAACAGACTTAAACTCAACCCCTCCAAGACTGAGTGGCTGTGGCTGCCGGCGTTTCAGGATCTGGAACCCCCATCGCTCAGGATGGGAGGGGAGTTGCTTGCTCCCTCTGATAGGGTGCGTAACTTGGGAGTCCTCCTGGATTCACGGCTGTCCTTAGAAGATCATGTGACAGCCGT
>JANHFM010003076.1:434319-451810 GCA_032468115.1 Grayia smithii
CTGCAGCTCAAAGCTGCAGAAGCTTCTTGGATGAGAAGTGAAATGTCTTCAAAGAAAAACAAGGAAGTCCAATTGCCTCTTGAAAAAAGCACCTTTGGGACAACTATGTCCTTGATGACTGAGAATCTCCATGGACACTTAACGGGCCATGCTTACTCTGGAAAAGCCTGTGGAAGCTTATTTTGTCTTCCATTCTTTTTTACTGGAGTAATCCATCACAGTATTGTATTGCTTTTTCTGATTTTGCTTCAGGTTTCTCCGACTCCTGGGCATTCTATCCTGGAAATGCTCTCTCTTTCAGCTCTTCTTTATTGTGCTGTTGCTGGGTTTTCTCTCCCTGTTGTGGCTGCAGTTCAGTTGCTCAGGGGATGAGTCTAGAAGTCAAACAGCTGAGGCAACGGTGCCTCAAAAACCATGTGTACTTGAGCCTCTATCTCCGATTCCTGATGATCCATCATGGGGACCACATCGCTTGGCAGTGTTGGTTCCCTTTCGAGAACGTTTTGAGGAGTTGCTGACTTTTGTTCCCCATATGCATCGTTTCCTCAGTGGGAAGAAAATTCGTCATCATATCTTCATTCTCAACCAGGTGGATCATTACAGGTATTTTACAATCTGGGTAATTCAGAATCTTATCCTCCTGCTTGTTTTTCACTTTTCTAGCCTTCCAAATTCATGCCTTTTGGGTGTATTGAACAACAACTGCTATAGTCCATAGGTCAGTCCATGCTTACTGGGAATTACAGCAGTTATTGCCAACACATCCAGAGAGCAACTGTCTCTGCAACTTATTCTGTTCTCTGGATTTCATACATACCTTTTCAAAATGGGTCTGACACTGAAATGGAAAAGTTAAAAACTGGTGATCTGTTTTACTGGAAAGAAAACATTTGTAATTCTTAACACAAGAAAACAAGGAAGTTGAGGATCAAACCTGAATTCATTATCTTTCTGTCTCCTAGTAATTATTAGATGATGTCAAATATTCCCAGTCCTAAAATAGCATTCAATATTCCCAGTATAAAATAGCAGCTAGGCTTTTGTTTTAAATTATGTCTCTAGTTATATGGTTTAAGAATGAGTCAATTGAAACAGTTTGCCATAGAGGTGGGTTTGTATATTTTATTTTTTTGCAATCATATTTTTTATTAAACCATTAGAGCTTTCAGATCGGTGTTTATTTTATGTCTGAAATTGGTTCTGGTACTCATGTTAAAAGTCTTACTTTTTTTCTGAAACTATAACAGTGTAAGGAATTAACTACAGATCAATATGCTTAGTTATATGTCAGAAAACAAAATATTTTTTGCATTCTTTTTTGCTTTCTCCAAGATATACATGTCATTTTCCTTTTTTTTTACGGATAATTTCTTTAAAATATTTCTAAACTCTTTTGATTGACAAAAAATGATCTGAACCAATCACAATAAAATATAAACAGTATAATAAAGAAAAACTGATTTCCAAATAGATGCCTGAAAATATAAAAATTATATACTTTTAAATGTATTTATTATAGGCATAAAAGAAGGAACAACAAAAACATTCATGTATATTAAATGAAACAATACATATTCATGTGTTACACAGTTGTTATTAATACTTAAGTCAACAACAGGAAAAATTAGAATGTACAATGAGCAAATTGGGTGGGGTTGTTTCCAAATATAATTCTGACAATAAAGAATAGAAAGAACTGAATTCTTCAAACCATTGTTTCATTGATGGACAAGGGATATCCTTCAGTCTTGTACTATTAATTTTTATGACCATAAAGTCATGCAATACCCATTTTTATTGTCTTTCATTATGTCTCTAAATTGAACATATTTAATTCAGAATAATTATATAAGCATTTCCAAAGGCCAGTGAAATCTTCAAAATTAGAATTAATATGTGAAATAATTTTCTGATCAAAAGGGAGCCATTATAGCAGATGACCACATATGAAACAATTGCAGCCCAAGTATCACATCTGTCTTTTTCATTTCAGCCGATTTTCTCGTATATTAACTATTCTGTATATCTGTTGAGTACATTGGGGGTTAAAGACTTGTTGATGATAATAAATAAAGCATGAACAATGGAACAATGCCTGGATGCTATATGCTAGATATGCTAGATATGCTAGATCTGAACAATTCCAGCAAAGAAGTAATTCAATATGTCTGGGTAGAATTTTGTGATTTAGGTCCACTTTTTTCACATTGATCTCTTGGGCAGGTTTAACCGAGCATCTCTGATCAATGTCGGTTTCCTGGAAAGTGGCAATGACACAGACTACATTGCCATGCATGATGTAGATTTGTTACCTCTCAATGAAGAATTGGATTACAGCTTCCCAACAGCTGGCCCTTTCCATGTAGCATCACCTGAGCTGCACCCACTCTATCATTATAGCACCTACGTGGGAGGCATCTTGCTGCTCACCAAGCAACACTATCAAATGGTCAGTCACGACTTATTTCTTACTGATTCTTCTTTTCACAAAAGGCAAAAGACCCAGTTGATTGTGCTCCAAAGAAATACAGGCTTCATTTTTTTTTGCCTGGCAACTTGCTAGATATATGGGGGAGGGGAGGCCCATAATCCTGGAAATGAAATATTGAGAGAATAGTTCTGTATTTTCTAATCTTTCAAATCTTATAAGAGGGAAAGAAACTGTGGGATTAACTGCCTTATTATTGTTTCAGTGTAATGGAATGTCCAACCGTTTCTGGGGCTGGGGCAGGGAAGATGATGAATTTTATCGCCGCATCAGAGCAGCTGGACTTCAGGTGAGGATGAATCATATTTGTAGTGGGAATTGGGACTTTGGGATTCAAGTGCTCAGTGTGATCTGGGACTGCTATAAACTTTTTCCCCCAATTCCCAAAGAATGACGTCATTTAGTGGCTCACATAGACTCCACTATTCTTCATTTCAGCTCTTCCGACCCTCAGGTATTACTAGTGGATATAAGACATTCCAGCATCTGCATGATCCAGCTTGGCGCAAAAGGGATCAGAAGCGTATTGCTTCCCAGAAACAGGTGGGGTTTCTCATTTGGGAGGGGAATGAAAGTTGTATCTTGAAGTTGAAAAGTGTTGTCTTTAGATGTAGTAAGCTGAGAAATGCTTGCTTCCTCTTGATCAGTTACTTATCATCTACAAGAAGTATGCAAATCTGCATCTCCAAATGTGAGTCAACATTTAACTTCCAATTGCTGTAGCAAACATGACTAATAGTAAGATGAAAAGTTGTAGAGGGCCACACATTGCCCAGTCACCAGCCAGTACTATACGGTTCCTGCCTATTACTGTGGTATTGGGGGCAGGATGGGGTGGGGCTGTTCTAGAAACATAATTGAGTCAGGATGTCATGAAATAAAGATTCTGATGTCTTTCTTTCAATACACTGGAAATAGTAACTCTGAACTGTTTACACATAGAATGGAATGAATACATGAATTCTATATTTAATGGAATTGTAAATGCCATTTACAATGAATATCACTTCCCATTATGACCTTTCATCTGAGATCTGTTTTTCTCCAATATTCTCTCTAGGGTACCATTAATAAGCAAGTTCCATCTTTAAAATATCTGAATTCGTGCTTTACGGTCAAAACAAACATGCGATGTAAATCTAGCAAATATTTCTTTTTCTAAGTAAATAGTTAATGGAAAATTCAAGGTGCTTTTAGTGAAAGACTAAGACAAATGTTCTCAAATAAATTTGTTTTGTTATAGAAAAATATAGGGAACATTCATTAAATGTTTTTATATATTTAGTAGCATTTGCAAGTCCTTGCTGCTACTTCACCTCCATTTTTATATATTAAAGCTGGTCTTCTTTCTAACAGAAAGAATATGTATCTATATATGTGTGCATAAAATCCATCCCTCCACATATTTATTCAAATCTGTGCATGTTGAATGCATAAATTGGAGTAAAAGTCAGGTACTGCCATGTGTTTTAAGATTAAATCACTAGACAAAATGTCCCAAAGTGTATGTCATAGTTAAGAAGATACTCAAAATTAGTGCACACAGAATTTCCATGAAGGAACACCTCTATTTTGGTAAAGAAATATATATATATTTACTACACAATCTACAAATTTTCAAGCTTGTGATTTTACTGAAAAACAGTGATCGGAAACAGTTCATGAAGCAGCAGTGATGACTTTTTTAAAAAATGACCTCTAACATGGGATTCTACTGTAATATTCAGAAATCGGACCTTCTTAAATTTATGCAATTTTCACCTTTCTGGTTCTTAAATGAATCTGAAATTGTTAAACTTAATAAGCAAACTTAATAAGTGTTTATAGCACAAGCTGATTTATAGAGGGTTTGCATGACTTGTAGCCTTGGAGCTTGTGGTGCCATGTAATTCTGTATTTTTAGTGTCAAATTTCAAAGCTCTTGTTACAATATTTTAAATGTTGATCAAAATTTATATGGTTGAATGATGCCATGTTGGTATTTTTTTTTCTTGTTGACTTTTTCATATAACGCATTACATTTTTCTTTTCACAGGAGCAGTTCAAGGTAGATCGGACTGGAGGATTGACTAACCTAAAATACAGAGTAGAATCACGCATTTCGCTGAGTGTGGCAGGAGCTCCCTGCACAGTTCTTAATATCTTGCTAGAATGTGACTCCAGTGAGACTCCCTGGTGCGCCTTTGGTTGATATGCTTACTATACAGATTGCCTGTCTTGTTTGCTGCTCTACCAGCTCATGGCCAGAATTGCAGCTCAGCTCTCGGATGGCAAATCCTTCTGTAGGGACTGACAACCAGCCTTAACCACCAGGACAAAGTGGTTAAAGAGAGAACTGAGGATCTACACTACTTGATAAAGCAAATGCAGGTCATGACCTCTTCTACAAGGATACTGCAAGGTGGCAACAATTGTAGTGGTGATGGAAACATTAAATAAGCCAAGTGCCTTTCTATCGCTTAGAAGGACATTGTCTTAGGTATCTTTATTCAACAAGCTGAAGAAACTGTGAATTTAGAGGCACTATAGGGATTAAATTATTGTTTCTTCGCTAGCCAGGACTTGGAAGATTTCTTTATCCGGATTAAACTCAAAGGAACGTTAGACATTTGCTTCTCTTGTGATAATAATATGCAGAAATATCTGCTTCAAAATATTCTTATACCGTATTCTTCTTCTGGTGCCTCTTGATAGTGCACATTTTGCTTTCTGACTCCAGGAACTCATGGCCGATGATTTTAGCTAAACTCATTTTCACATCTTTTGAACTGTAAAGGCTGTTGTCTTTACTGAAATACAGCTATTAAAACAATTGGATTGAATGAATATTATAACTGAAATCTGTTTGAACAGGGTTTTATGTACTGCTACGAACAGTATCGAATTTTCTAATTTTGTACGAACGGAATTCCGACTTAAACATACCTTTCTCTTTTATGATGACTGTAATTTTTTTCCCCAACACTCCTTAACGTGAAAGAACTGAGCACCAGAACATACATGTACATTATCTGAATATGATGCATTTGTATATTTTTGGATACAGTAGTACTTTTTTCCATTGAGAAAGTTAATAGAGACAAAGTTAATATATGATCAAGGGCCCACTCCAAAACACCTGCGACAGAACTGGTAACTCCTATGCAGCTGCATTCGACATCTGTGTAAGCGGTTGATCACAGAGCTGGCTGGTGCAATATTAGTGATCTGTTGAAGACTCACTGTAGAGAAATGGAGGGTCTGGGCCCTTGGAATATCGCTGTGCCCTATAGTATGAAGGGGTGGAAGAGATGCTTGCCAGGGTTCCATAGAAATGCCTGCTGCCTCTGGACTTCTTTCCTCTTTCAGGGGTTTTAATTTCTTTTTGGACTGTTGACTAAAGATGCTATTGAACTGTTCCAAGGTACTTGGATGTTCAGACTGTGTTGTGTTCGTAACTTCAGAGGGAAGTTCTTTGTAGTTACATGAGATGAGCTTCTGCAGTTGGGGTTTGGATATAGATTTCTTGCCAACACAGGTTGCTGTGGAGGATAAGGTAGAACCAAAAGAGTTAACAGAGTTGCAGCATCTTAAGTCCCCCCCCCTCCTCCACAACAGTGTTCATCTTTTTTTTTAAAAAATAGCTTATGACTGAGGAAAATTTCATACATGCTGTATTATGAGTTAGGAATCATTTCAGGCAGTAGGAACCATGTTGGGGTTTTCCATAATAGTGAGAATATGTATGTATATAAAATGTAAACAAAATGTCTAAAACCTCATGAAATCTCATGAAAGTATATGCGAGCATTATGAGATTTGGCTTATTTTTAAAAATAGATAAACGGAAGTCAAATAATTTAATGGCCTAGCAGATTTGTTGGCATCCACAAGCACGGTGTTGCCATGTTACATTGTAGATCTGTAGGGATAAAAGACTCGTATAAGATGAGCCACAGCCACTTTTGTATATTTTCTACTCATTACAAAAATTGGAATATTTAATTGAAGAAATATGTGTTTGCCCATAACAAAAAGCTATAAAATGCGAAGAAATGGGATTCAGTAGGTCCCTGTCTTTTCTTGTCCTGTAAGTTTTTGTATATGCCTCTTGTCTCAAATTCTTCTTATTTTTTCCCATACCATTTTAATCATTATTAGGATCTTCTAGATTTGAGGGAAAATATAAGGTGCAGCCAATTAACATAATTCAAGCAAATCTGTATGATGCACTGAAAGGACTAAAACCGTAACAGTAAGAAGGATCCATCAATTAACTTGCTATTGATGTATACTGAATTCCTGATTGGTCCAGATTTGCTCTTTGGGGAAAAACTTTATGGATTTGTTTTGCATGATTCTTTCTTTCTTTGGTTTAATTTTTTAAAATTTGAAATATATCTTTATTATTAAAAAACAGTATAATAAAATGCAAAAACTCCATATTAGGTATGGATATTTAATAGAATAAAACAAAGAGAAGCAAGCACAAATAAAAAACAATATTATTAAAAAAAGCTTTCTAATAACACATTCTCCCTTCCCTTTCCAGCTATTTCTCCAACCCCTGACCACAACCTAGATAATTATAATTTACAGTGAAGATTATTACCATTATAGTTTTTGTCTCCTAAGATATTTTTCAGAAATCATATTTTAAATTTTCCCTGTTAATGTAGGGAATACATTCTTGTTTAAATTTGGTTAGAATTCTATGATAGATGCAAATTCTTCAGTTATAACCTCCCAATCTGATATTGATGGCAAAAAATCCTTTCTGGTCTTGGACCAAATTTGTTCTGGCAGCTGCCAACATCTGTCTTAGTAAATTATGATATTTTTCATTTATGTTTTCTGAGATTATACCCCCCAAAATATTTGTGATTTCAATTCAAATGTTATTCTTAGTATTTTCTGAATATTTTGATTTATTTATTTCCAGTACTTTTGATGATTTGGTTTGTTTTTTTCCCATAACCACTACATTAGTTCCTTCTTTGTTACGATCTCCAGCATTTACAGTATTATTATATGATTTACCTATCTTGGTCTTTATTATCCATAAAACATTTTTGTATTAATTTTTCCTTAAATTATAATATGGAATAAATTTGCTTTTCCCATCATAAATCGTCCCATCGTTATGTGATTACTTCTTTGAACTTTTCATCTACTTTACCATTCAGTTTTTGGTTTTTTTCTATTTCCATGGCTTAATTCAATCAGGTGTTCTAATAAATGATACTGGTTTTGTATAAGTGTTTCAAATTCTGCCTTCATTCCCAAATTATTCTATTCTTTCTTGAGATCACTTTTTATTCTTCTATATTTTTATCAAATTTTGTCTATAATATTCTCTTCATACTATTTTATTCTTTTGTTTCCTTATACCATAGGTATCTATAAAGTTCATTGACAAAGCCAGCTCCTTCTGTGATTAATATTCTGTTATTTGAGGATTTTATCCATTGTCACGCATGATAGACTGCTTGGAAAAAAATATGTTTTAAAGTTAGAACTGTGAGGTTACCTATTTTTTCTGAATGTTGCAAAATTTAAGTCTTACTCTTGGGTTTTTTTCCCTGCTCCATAAAAATCTCATGCAGTTCTTTGCCAATCCTGTAAGGTTTTGTCTGAAATTGAAATTGGTATTATTTAAAATAAATTCACCTTGTCTAGTATGTTCATTTTATTGCCACAATATGTCTTAATCCAGAATATTTTAATTTTTTCTACCTTTCATTTTTTAATTTCTTTCCAGAATTTATCATAATTGTTCGGAAAAATGTCTTTATTGCATATTGTCAAACAAAATCCCAAGCATTTGACTGCTGTTGTTTTTTAAAAAGATCCCACAACCAGATTTTTTTCAAAAAGTTTTCTTCTGGAGTTAAATATTTTGTTATTTATTATCTTTGATTTTGTATCTGGAGAATTCACCAAAGTGTGATTATTTTCATCAGTGGTTTTACAGCACTTTGATTGCATAATAGCTAGTACTAGATTGTCGGTGTGACATTTCAACTTGTAATTCTTCTCTTGAACTTTGATTCCAAATATTTATCTCTGGATCTTGTCTCCCAAAGCTACTAAAACATTTACAAATAATAAGAAAATGGGTATCTTTGTCTGGGACCTTTGTTCAATGAAAAACATGTAGAGAAGATACCACTTGTTATGACCTTTGCTATTTGCCCCTAATATATGCTCTCCATCTAAGTTTTAAATTCTTGTCCTGGATTAATTTTGCTTAAAACTGTTAACAAGAAAGATTGCTCCAAGTGGTCAAAGGCTTTTTCTGCATCTAAAAATATTACCATTACTTTCTTTTTCTTATTGTTAAGTTGTTCCAATGCGTTTACAGGTAGTCCTAGACTTATGATCACAATTGAGCCCAAACGTTTTGTTGCTAAGCGAGAATTTTTTTAAGTGAACTTTGCCCCATTTTATGACCTTTCCTGCCACAGTTGTTAAGGGAATCACTGCAGTTGTTAACTTAGAGACATAGTTGTTAAGTGAATCTGGGCATCCCCATTGAGTTTGTTTATCAAAAGGTGGCAAAAAGTGATCACATGACCTCAGGACACTGCATCTGTCAAATATAAGTCAATTGCCCAGTGTCCAAATTTTGATCACGTGACCATGGGGATGCTGCAATGGTCGTAAGTGTGACAAATAGTCATAACTCACCTTTTTCAGTGCCATTGTAACTTTGAACTGTCACTAAATGAACTGTTGTAAGTGGAGGACTACCTGTATTATAAATCTTTTAGTGCATTTCCTTCATTTTTCCCTGGAATATAGATTGATCTGTAGGTAATATTTCAGACATGCAGTACCTCAAACACTCAGCTGTACTACTGTACTACAGGATTGTAGTAATCCTGCAAGTGGTTTCTGAACTTGCATATCCCAATTTGCTCCCTTTCTTTATTGTTGCTGTTTTTTTCCTTCTCTTTTCTAATTTGATATGCTAAAGGTTTTCCTCAGTTATCTGCATTCTCAGAATGATTTTGTTTGTCATATTTTATCTTCAGGAATTATCCCATTGTTATTTAATTTTATACACTTATATCTGTGAGTTTGAGTTTGTTCTAGTTCTACTTTTTTTCCAAGCATGTCCATTGTTGTTTTCTTCAGAATTGTTGCAAACATCATAAGAATTCCTAATAAGCTTTTCTTGTCTCCCAGATGGTTGTCTCTGACATTCCTGAAGTTATATTTATTTTAAAAAGAGTCTTAGGTTTTTTTTACATTCCTATAATGCATCTTCTTGGAATAACAACCTGTCATTCATTTTCAATTCAAAAAGTGGGATTTTTTTCCTTACGTTTGCTGAATGCTTGGCTAGTAATAAAAAGTGGGCCAATCTTTTGTATCTATTTTTATCTGAATGATCCCATAACATAAGAGTATCTTTTTTATGATTCTGCGTCTATAGAAAAAGAGTTCTGTAATCATGAGTTTCCAGGTCATCGCGCTCAGCTATATGAATCCGTTGGAGCAAGCTACGTATATACTCGTCATTCATTTCTCTGGTCCTTTACATTTTATTATCAAATATACTGTGAACAAGCTTTAGTTGCTGCTAGCTGAATATGAAATAAGTAGGATTTTACAATGTCATACAGTGTGCATTTTAATCTATTTAAAGATGTAATAGTTTGGAGGAATAATGGCAAATCTGAAGAAATTAGGAAGAAATTAGCACTTGCCAGTAATGGGAACATTGGAGCTTTCATTAGCCTTATGCCCTCACATTATACAGATAGTCCTTGACTTATGACCACAATTGAGCTCAAAAGTTAGGTTGCTAAGCAAGACATTTGTTAAGTGAATTTTGCCCCATTTTACAATCTTTCTGGCCACAATTGATAAGTGAATCTCTTCAATTGTTAAGTTAGTGACACTGTTGTTAAGTGAATCTGGATTCCCCATCGACTATGCTTGTCAAAAGGTTGCAAAAGGTGATCACATGACTCCAGGACACTGCAGCCAACATAAATATGAACCAGTTGCCAAGCGTCCGAATTTTGATCACTTGAGCACGGAGATGCTGCAATTGTCGTGTGAAAGACGAAAATCGCTTTTTACAGTGCCATTGTAACTTTGAACGCTCACTAAATGAAGGGTTGTAAGTCGAGGACTACCTGTAGTAGGCGGTAGATTAGCCAAAAAAGCAAGACAGAAAATCTGATTAATTGAAGGAAGGTTTTTTTAACTTTCAGTTGCTTTGTAGAACTGGCAAGGCTACCTAATTATTCACCTGTTGCCATGTGCAAGGAACTGCCTAGACTGCCTCCAGATTTCTCTGCTGAAGCTTCCAACTCAGTACTGATGCTTGAAGAAGATGAATCTTCATTGTTAGCCTGGAGGAAAGAAGCAGACAGTGCCTAAAGATTGCAGCCACCTCAGAGATACTTTGTCTTTGTACATGCAATTCCGATACTGTATATTGAGTTTATGCTCCTTGTTTAATCTTTGAGGATCGTTGCCCACTGCCCAGTTGGCTGTAATGTTCACAATGAGAGTCATACTAAGAATAGGCTCAAAGGATATTAGCTGGCTTGTGATTCCGTGAATTGTGGGAACCCAGCAATTATCAGTATATTGTATGAACCCAACCAATATTAGGTCATAACCGAATTTATTTATTGCATATAACATGTTATGTGGACACTGCAATTGTGTTTTTTTTTTAAAGAATTAAAGCTATTAGCATTTCAATAGAGTTATACAATTGCTTTATATTGTGAACTGAGGGAGAAGGAGAATTAAAACTTTCCTTTTATTTGCTGATTCACACAGTTCAAAAGCCTTTATCTCAAGACTGGAAAACATACAGCTCTTCAGCTGCTGTTGAAGTACCGCTCCCATTACACACAACTATTAGCTACAATCGTTGAGGCCTATAGGAATTAAATTCGAATGACAGCTGGAGAACCAAAGATTATCCAGTCCTTGAGCTGTTTTATACTGAATTTGGGCAATAAAATCATAGCACAGTATTTTAAACGAAGATTACTAGATCACTGCTATTTTTAGCTAGCTTTTTTATTCGTGTCAGGAATAAATTACGGACATCTAACATTCCATACTGAGCAAGTAAAATAGGTATAAAATAGGTCATAGAAATATAGCACATGTTAGAAGTATGTAAAATAAATAGGATTCAAACTAAATGATACAAGCATTTTCTCTTGCCAGTATGAGGTCTTTCTCTGTACACGTTGAAGGACATTGTATAGCACTTAGCACTTTACTCTTATATAGCACTTCATAGTGCTTTACAGCCATCTCTAAGCAGTTTGTAACGTCAGCATATTGCCCCAACAATCTGGGTCCTCATTTTACTGATCTCAAGAATGGAAAGCTGAGACAACCTTGAGGCAGTCAGGATCGAACTCCTGGCAGAGTTTCCTGCAATACTGAATTTTAACAACTGTGCCACCACAGCTCATATGCATCAAAGCATATGTTTTTAACTGTAATTCCAACTCTTTCAATTCCAATTCTTCGATCTTTTATAAATGATGGAAATGGAAGGTAACTATTTTTAATTATTTATGTATACCATAACTAATGAAGACTGCACTGTAATTATAAATATGGGGAAAACAAAATTGCTTTACTGAGGGATCCTTGGTACTCACTGAGCTTGGTTGTTTTCTTACAGATGTTTTATTACCAAACTAGGTAACATCATCAGTGCTAATAAGGAGTGGGGTTTGTTCTCATTTTATATTCTAGTAGCTTGCCCACTTGGTGGAGATTAAATTACTTTGTCATATGTTAAAATGCCTATGCGTTCTCAGATTTTATACAGGTTCAGAACAAAATAAAAGCACTGGCAGCAGATTAGACTACTGCAATGCACTCTACATAGGACTGCCCTTCATTTGGAAACTGATGCCAAATGCAGTAGTGTGAGTAATTGTGGGGGCAGCATTTGTGGGGGCAGTGGTGTTACATTTCCATGTAACACCATTGCTTTGCTAGCTGCACTGATTCCTAGTAGATTTTCAGGTGCAATTTAAGATGCTGTGGCTATATTGTCTTACAAGGCATAAGTCTGGGTTATTCATTGCACTACCCATCTCCAGTTGGGTCCATTTATTCCATGACACTCTAGAGGAGGTATGCTCCAGATACCCTCTATAAAATTGTGTCATTTGGGGTGACCCAGACACATTCCTTTTTTGCTGCAGTGCACTTCCTCTGGGTACTTCTGAGATTTGGATGGCTCTAGTCCTTTTGGACTTGAAAATCTGGATTTTCTCCTGGTGGTGAGCTGAATGATTGTGGGTTGGCCTTGAATACATTATCCTTCATTTGGGTCTTTTTAAAATCTTGATGGTGCTGTTTTGATTTTACATTATATGTTACTGCCCAGAGTTGGCAATTTGTGAGTTGGGCACCATGCAAATTGATTTAAATAACTACATAAACAGGAAATTAAAATGAGCTTCAATGTTTTGAAGCCGAGGTGGTGCAGTGGTTAGAGTGCAGTACTGCAGGCTACTTCACCTGACTGCTAGCTGCAGTTCAGCAGTTCAAATCTCACCAGGCTCAAGGTTGATTCAGCCTTCCATCCTTCCGAGGTGGGTAAAATGAGGACCCAGATTGTTGGGGGTAATAAATATGCTGATTCTGTAAACCGCTTAGAGTGGGCTGTAAAAGCATGATGAAGCAGTATATAAGTCTAAGTGCGATTACTATTTTCAGCATCAATGGGCTGCATTTCTCAGTTTACACTTGAAGAAAAGAGAAGAAATTTCATTCTGTTGGACATACCAAGCTAGATGACTGAGATGGAGTTTCTTTGTAGGCTTTGTACTTCCTGCCCTTCTTGCTTCCACAAAATCTGGTGAAGAAGGTCCAAGTTCCAGGAGAATTCACTGTTGGCTCACTGGTTGGTGATGAGATTTGTAAGAACTGGATGTCAAGCTGCAGTTGCCCTCGGGTCTTCTCTTTCTTTCCAGGTCGAGATTGCAGCACAAACCACCTTCAAAACAAATGCAATTATTTGTACTGCAGGGCTTGTAGTACCCTTCAATGCTACTGCCATTTCAAGCAGTTTATTAATGTTTTAAAATCACCCAGAAAAAAAGGGGGGAGCAGTAGTCTTTTTTTTCCCCAGCCTAGGACACTACTTAAGTTGCTGAACTCCATACCAAGGATCATGAGTCAAAAGGTAATGGATGTGACCAGGACAAAGACTAAACTTAAATTATATCAATTCAATTTAAATATAGCTGATGTGATTACTTTTCAATTTTGTGTATAATAATTACCCTTTTCTCGTGTTTTAAGAGTGAAAGGTTGGTAAAAATTTTGTGTGAAGGTCTCTATCCCTAGATTTTCAGGGGCAGTATACAGCCTAGAAATTCATCTTCATCTGTGCGTAAGGGTATTGTTTTTCTGATGGCATGTTGCTGCTGAATATTGGTGTTATTCACTATGTGTGTTATCCTATTGTATGTAGATAATCTGCCAACGTCTATGAATGATTCTGCCAAGATGAATGAGAGAGCAGCGGTGGGATTCAAAAATTTTTACTACCAGTTCTGTGGGTGTGGCTTGGTGGGCGTGGTATGGCTTGGTGGGCATGGCTTGGTGGGCGTGGCAGAGGAATGATACTGTAAAATCTCCATTCCCACCCCACTCCAGGGGAAGCATACTGTAAAATCTCCATTCCCTCCCCAATCCAGTGTAAGATTACTGCAAAATCCCCATTTCCTCCCGATCAGCTGGGACTCGGGAGGCAGAGAATAGATGGGGATGAGGCCAGTCAGAGGTGGTATTTACCGGTTCTCTGAACTACTCAAAATTTCCACTATCGGTTCTCCAGAACTGGTCAAAACCTGCTGAATACCACCTCTGGACAGGAGTACTTAGATATCAAACATTTAATAAGAACTGATGCTTGCAAAGTTCCTTTTCACTTTGCTGCTTCTATCAGTTACAATCCATTGAATATTTTTTCCATTTAAGTTCAGTCTATGATTTTTCATCAGCCTATTCCATTTTGGTACTACTATTCAACTCCCTGCCAAAATTAGGCACATTATTCTAACTTCTTAATGCATATGCAGAATTTAAAGAAACTATGGTAACTGTTCAATGTTGCTTTTGCTTTAGTTGGTTTTCGTTAATGCCGGTTTCCATATAGCCAGAGTATATGGAGGATTCATATGGCAGTTCCTGGCTATATAATTCCTTCCTGAATTGTCATCTATAGCAGGGGTCTCCAACTGTGGCAACTTTAAGACTTGTGGACTTTAACTCTCAGAATTCCTCAGCCAGCAAAGCTGGCTTAGGAATTCTGGGAGTTGAAGTCCACAAGTCTTAAAGTTGCCACAGTTGGAGACCCCTGATCTATGGTGTTGTCCATTTCTCTAAGGCTAGGAAAATCCAGGGCTATCACTTTCATGCTGTATCCTCCCACAGCTTCTCCCTGATCTAATTCTGTGGCTCAGATGGGTAGAGTCTGCTTATCTCTCCTAAAATTGAGACAGAACTGATTGCACTCACTCATTTCTCCTCTTTGTTTTATCTTGAAAAAGTTGGGCAAGGGGCAAATTGACCCTGCCCAAGAATTGGTTGAAGTGATGAACAGACTGGTGCATGACAGTAAGGATAAGGCCATGTTCTTCTGAGTCATCCAGCACAGTTGGCAGTTGTAGTGTACACTCTTCATGCCATTCAGGGCTCAGGTTGTGTGGTGCTACAGAGGTCCTAAATTTCTGCTTTTGCAGCTGAATCACAACATAAGGGTTGCTGGTGCCCATGCTTCCCTTAGGGCGCAGGGAGCAGGCACGCAGGACGGTCAGTTGCAGGTGGGTAGGATGCCAGGCCTTGTCTTTCTCTAGGTCCTCATCTACCCTATAAAGACATCAATCATCATTATATTGGGTTCAGGAAACGAGGATAGTCATTGATACTAAGGTGACCAATTTTTTTACAATGAGAAGGAGGACACCAATAAATTGAAGGGAAAAAAATGTAAATAAAAGAAACTGAAACAACATAAGCGAATAAACTTGTAAATAAAATTATACATATTTGAAAATTATTAAATAGATAATGAATTAATAAAATGTGAATTATTGTGCTCACTTGAGTACGATTGACTATTCACTGAGAAAGAAGTGAGTCTAATGCGTGCATGTGTGCTGTGTGTGTTTCAGTAAGAAGTAAACAAAGCCACTTGCACGCAGCGCACACTCTCAAAACAATTCTCCTGCGCAGAGCGCATGCATCTCGTAATCACGTCTTGACACACTGTATCGAGCCTTGACAAATCATCATGTCAAATACAAATACATCACACGCAACGGATCGGATCAGATCAGCATCGATCAAATACGGAGATTTACAGATTAGTCTTCAAATATCGAAAAGGAGGACATGTAGAAGGACACTTTTCAAGAGAGGACAGAACTTACAAAAGAAGGACTGTCCTCCCTAAAGGAGGACAATTGGTCACCTTATTGATACAGCTGAACTTAACTGGGTTAATATTCTGGGGAAAAGTAAGAAAACATGGTATGTGGCAGAAAACTAATTTTGCCTCTGGCAGCACTTTTGTTTGCACTAACAGGTCAGAAATATAGGAGTTAGTAAGTAGGTTATCTTTCACTACACAAAGTGGCCAATATATATAAAAGTGGGTATGGCTAAACCCTAATTCCAAAAGGAATGTAGGAGCAGTGTTCTAAGAAGAGAAAGCTGTATCCATATCCTGGAGAAATTTATTTAGTCTGGAATGAGAGAAACAAGAAAGGAAAGCATGAGAAGAGCTCAGTCAACAACATTGATCCACTCTTAAATCTGATCCCTTTCTACCTGCTGAGGCCAACACAGCAAGGTCACTCTAAGGATGACTGAATCAATCAGAACTTCTTGAAAAAAGGGGTGACACATATAATTAATAATTTTTAAGGGAGTCAATATATATGGAGCCACTCTACCTGACTAAAGGCAAGGACCTTGTCCCTCCTTGATTTATGTGCAGCTCCATCTTATCAATCCCTCCGCCTCAAAACTGTTTTCTGAATGACACCATTCTAGAACATGGAAGCTGCTTGGGTGGACAATCAGTGGATAGATTTCTGGTTAACTCCACCCACCTATTCAACAAGGCCTCACCTATTGCTAAATTTGATTGGCAAGCAGTATTTAATTTAGCATTATGGGAATGGCTTTTGGGATGAGGACCTAATTCTGATTTTTAAAAATGCTTGTCGTCTCAGAGTTTAATAAAGTTACCACTGCCACTCTTCTTTCTATCCAGCTGCAAGAGGTCTTTTCCTCTTCTGTTTAGTTGTCCTCTGCAGTGATCAAAGTAGACAAATTATACCTGATCCAGCCTTGATCCGTTAACTTAATACAGGTAGTCCTTGACTTACAACAGTTCATTTAGTAACCGTTCAAAGTTACAATGGTACTGAAAAAAAGTCACATGATCATTTTTCACACTTACAACCTTTCTAGCAGCCCCAGGATCATGTGATCAAAATTCAAATGCTTGGCAATTGGTTCATACTCATGACCGTTCCTGTGTCCCAAGGTCATGTGATAAGCTTTTGCAACCTTTTGACAAACAAAATGACAAGCAAAAAATTCACTTAACCATGTTACTAACATCAACTGCAGTGATTCATTTAACAATTCTGGCAAGAAAGGCTGTAAAATGGGGCAAAACTCACTTAACAAATGTCTCAACAACAGAAATTTTGGGCTCAATTGTGGTCGTAAGTTGAGGACTATCTGGAAATGCTTTCTCTGTCTCACTCTCTCTTTCTCTCTCTCTCCCTCCCTTTGAAATATGGGGAAGTCCCCTTATTCAATTCCCATAGATCAGTGGTTTTCAACCTGTGGGTCGGGACCCCTTTGGGGGGGTCGAATGACCTTTCACAGGGGTCGCCTAAGTGGGGTGAGAGAAGGGGGGGTGCCCATCTCTCTGCTCCTGCAACCCTGGCTCTTCTGTTATTGTTCCTGGAAGCCCTGCTCGGCGCTCGG
>JANHFM010003076.1:472200-486485 GCA_032468115.1 Grayia smithii
CCCTGGAGGGGGGTAAGAATGAAGATTTTGCAGTATCCTTCTCCTGCCACGCCCACCAAGCCACGCCCACAGAACCGCTAGTAACAAAATGTAGATTTCATCCCTACCCTAGTGACTTCTGTTTACAGCTGCGAGGCCTCCTGCAACCCTCTGCCAGTGAATACGGAGCTCAGGGGGGCGCATGCAGCCCTCCTGAGCTCTCTTTTCACTGGCATAAGCACCAAGGGCCGATCCTTCACTGTTTCCAGGGCAGTCCTGCGGACCAGATCTAAGCACCTGGTAGGCCAGATCTGGAACCTGGGCCCCTGCTTTAATAGATCCCTCCTCTGTCCATCAAGGTCATCCTGTTTATTCTGTAGGTGAGTTTCTAGCAGAGTAATTTTACTCTGCTATTAATGAAGGCGATGTTTTATGATTAAACTAAAGTGAAGGAATCTGACAGTGTATCTTAGTGAGATGCATGGGAATGATAGTGATATATTGAAGAATGGAATTTAAACAAATTCTATAATTGTTAATGTTCAAGAAAAAAATGATGGAAAGGAAATAATAAATGCTTTGAATGGAAGGCTAAGGCTGCAGGTATAGATGGCGTGACTTATGATGCTAATGCTATCTGTTCAATCATATCTGATTCTCAGCCATTCTATGGACCAGGTGTCTCCACATTTTCCAGTCTTGTACGGTTTCTTTCACTTGGCTTATGCTCAGTTTGGTATTGGCTGATGATATGCAGCAATTGTGTGGTGGTTTTTTTGGCAACCACATTTCCTTAACTGGAACTGTTAACTGCAGGTGAAGAAATGTTAAATTACAGAGTGGAGGTTTAATGACACATTATGACTATGGCTGAAACAGGAGAAAATCATGAAAAAAACAGGAAAAAACAGCTAGCTGGAATTTTGACCCTGAAAAAGGGACAGATAATAAAACCCAAACCTGTCTTTTTATGGTGTGAAGAGGAGGCAGTAAGGGCTAAAATAAATTGTTTATGATATATGAGTGTTAGTATATGTAGTTAGAGGACTTACATTATCGTTGCTACATTATGGTTGTAAAGATTATAATACTGGTATGATATTCAATATTTATTTTATTATTCCTGTCCAACAAATCAAAGATATATAACCCATACCATAGCTTTGTTTAAGACTCTTTTGTATTCCTTTGGCAAAGAGCCCAGTGATTTACTGTAATTGTGCATGCCAATAAAAATATTTCTGTTTCAACAGTCTCCAAATGCTACACTTCCTTATTAAAGTAGGCATTTCCATAGAACAGCAGCTATGCTTGCTTATGGATGTCTATACAACTTGTTTATTCCATTTCACTGCCAGCTTTCTCCTCTCAGGAATTTGAACACAGTACTTGGCTGCTAGGAAATGGTGTTTTAAAGGACAGTGACAATTTGCAGTTTTAACTGTTGATAGGATGCACATGTATGTGCAAATGCTTATGTGTATGAGCAATTAAGAATCATGATTATTATGATTTTTATTTACATTATGCACAGGATATTGGAAGTCAATGGGTATGACTTTCTGGAACAGAGATGTTCCAAGAATCAGTGGGTTTGCCATTCCATAGGAATCTGGGTCACACCTCTGGGACCTATCCTCTACTTCTCTTCTAGTGATGTTGAGAAAAGAACATTTTAATACAAGACCTCAGCTATTGCCCTTTCTTGTTCTTATTGAAATTGAGGACCCAGCTACATACATTAAAATGGGTTACTCTGCTGTAAGAACAGTGCCAACATCTGCTACAGTATAGTTAATATGGCTCTTTACCATAAGCCTACTTGGAACAGATTATATTATTAACACATGTGGGAACAAAAAAAGCATGTAGAAGATGGCTACCATAGAAACTCCCCCCCCCCCCTGTCATATTGCCTTGATGTTGGCCACTTGAATTGACTTGAGTTGGCTTAGTGGAAAGGGAAAATTGGAAATCATAGGATCCGTTTCTCATTCAGCTATGAATGTTTTTGCATCTGTTGACAAACTTCTTCCCATATGATTTTTTTTCAATATTTTGGTTATTGGTATGCTGGTTCAGTTAATTGTCCATGGAGATTCTCCAAATGACAACTGGACTTTCTTGTTTTTCCTTGAAAACATTTCAGTTCTCATCCAACAAGCTTTTTCGGTTCTGGCATTAATTAATTAATAATTATGTAATGATTAAGGAGCTTGTATAGTGCTTAGGGACATTGTCACCTGAGGTAAGAGCATTGGTGTTTGTCAACAAGCTCATTTAAATTGGCACTGTTGAGATGCTAGCCTTGCTGCAATTTCAGTAATCAAGTTCTCAGTTGATAATGCGTGGGCCCTTCTGGCCAGCCACTGGCTGGTTATCTTGTTACTTGACTGTGTTACTGTTTCAAACATTTTCTAAATATGTCTGACTTTAGAAGGATTTAATAGTGTGGAGCTGGCTCCTGAACTGTGGATTTTTTTTGATACACAAGTTAAAGCTGCTTTGTGAGGATGGTGGACTGGAGTGAAGTATTTCGGATGGTTGGAAGCAGATACTATAAATTTTGATTTGATCATTCTGTGAGAAACTATTCGTGGTTCCCCACTTTTGCAAACCAAGGGGACCTGAATCACTCAAGGGTCACTTTTGAATGGGGATACCATCAGTTGCACCACCAGTACCACTTTGATAAGATCATACAAAATCAAATCAGACTTCTGTGTAGCACTGTGTAAGGGCCAGTTTGGGGACTGCGGTGGCTCACGTGGTAAGACGCTGAATCTGCGCTTGGCAACTCGATTCCCGTGAGTGAATAAACCACGTTGGAGGGACAGGAAAGGAGCCTCCCCTGATTGCCTACTGGCATTCAGGCAGTAAGATAACACTGCCCAAAAAAATTCCTTTCACAGAGGCAGCCAGCCACTTTGGTGATCCCTGGCTAACACGTGCCATACGCTAAAAAAAAGGAGGGGCAGTTTGTCTAATGTTCTGATTGGCCATTTAATCACTTGTAAGTAGTCCTTGACTTATAACCACTATTGGAACCAGAATTTTTGTTGCTAAACAAGGTGGTTGCTAAGTTAGCTGTGCCTGATTTTATAACCTTTTTTGCTACAGTTGTTAAGAAATTCACATGGTTATTAATCGAATCACACAGTCATTAAGTGAATCTGGTTTCCCCATTGTCTTTGCTTGTTGGAAGTTGGCTGAGGGGTTCACTAATGATGATCACATGATTCTAGAATGCTGCAACAGTGTTAAATATATATGCCAATTGTCAAGCACCCAAATTTTGATCATGTAATGGTAGGGATGATGCAATAATTATAAGTGCAAGGACTAGTCGTAAGTCACTTTTTTCAGTGCCATGGTAACTTCAAATGGTCACTAAACAACTTGTTGTAAGTGGGGGACTACCTCTGCTTTGTTGCTGGCAGAGCTCCGTAAATGAAGCCAAATAAACAGGGGAGATGGTCAGTGATTGCTTTTGGTGTTCTTAGAAAATCTTATATGCTGATCAGCCCAAGATTGATCCCGCTGATCAATAAAGAGCTGGTGGCTGTACAAGTAATTCCAATATTGCTTAGAGTAAGGGGAGGAACTTGATTTAGGAATCAGTGTGTCATAGAAAGGGCGCAACATACTTAGGCCTGAACTGGGTGGAACTTAGTGCTTTTGGGGAAAGGTTTCTTCCTGGTGAGGCACCATTTCAACGTAGTTGACAGGAGGTGAGTAAAGCATAACAGAGATGCAGAAACCAGGAGTCAAAAGTTAGCAGTGGTGTTTGAAGAAGGCAATGGCAAATCATTTTGGACTTTTGTTGAGAAAATCACACAATTCTGTTCATGCGGTCAGCTGTCTTTGAGTATTGGTTGTTCTTGTGTTGTTGTTGTTTTTGGTTTGTTTGTTTTAAACCTGGGGATTCTGGCATTGAAGTTACTGAGCCTGAAAGATTACCATTTTCTTATTCCCATGATATGATTAACTGGTTTTCTTTGACTGTCAGGAATAGATTGGGATTGATGTCCCCAGGAGCTGGTGGGATCAAAGTTATCACTAATTTTTGTGAATATGATTTATTTTGGCAGTGCTGGAATTATCTCTAAATCTCCATGGCAACAGCACAGGCCTCTCATGTGACCTGTGACCTCAACCATTGTCTCTTTGATCCTCATTCTCTGGATTTTAAGCCTGACAACAACTGTGAGATGGGCAGCGTGGGCAGTCTAGTAGAGAAACAAGAGTTCTCGCCCTCTGCATCAGGAGGTCTGCGACGGATGCGCCAGCCAGATGGGTTGCTCCGGAAAGGAATATCGCAACGTGAAGTCTCTGGTTACCCGCATGGGGGAAAACGGGATGTTCGGGCTGAGAAGAAGCACCAATCATCTGGTGGTGGCTTTAAACGGGATTATGAGAGTGACCGGGAGAATCAGTCCCCTGAGCGGTACTTCCAGGACAATCAGCGTGGAGCAGATTTTTCCAAGAGTTCTTTGCCTGAACGTGGACGCTTTGACAAGGTATGGACATCAAGAATGTGGTAACAGGTTTTAAAAGATAGCTTTCTGGCATGAAACAAGTATATTTTGTTCTTTAGCCAGTAGATCTAGAGTATCTCTGAGTTTTGTGATATTAAAATATACAGATTTATAGTTAGCATGTGCTTTGGGAAGGCTATTTGATGTGAAACTAAGAAGCTAATGGATCAGAGGAACTGAGCTAATTGTAATCTTCCCTGAACTGAATCGGCTACTGAATCTTTAGAGTGAGAATGGCCATGTGGTGGATATTCACCCCAAGCCAGTTCTTTAGAAATTTCAACACTTATTAGTTCAGAGATGTCACTTAGCACATTGTTCTGCTGGCTTGACCCATATACAGCTCTTATTCCTCCACTTCCAGGTCAGTTTAGTGTCATGATACCTAAAGAAGTGATGCCTCAAAAGGCCCTGATGTTAAGTGTAGGGGCTCTTGCAATGTGATCTGTTTATCTCTGAAAAGTGTGAAAGTGATTGCTAAGAACTGGTGCCAAACTGCCAGATATACTAAACTTAATTTAGCTATGGTATTTCCAGGAGACTCTAAAACAGCAGAAAAGCCAAGCTATTCTTTCTGAGATAGATAATCACAATCATCCATATCAGAGTTGGAACAGTGGAATCTTTTCCTTCATCTCTAAAAGATTCATCTAGCTCTGAAACAGGATCCTAAATGCTAGTGCCAATCCAGGCAATGAGAAATAGTGCTAATAGTGCTATCAGTAATGTCACAATACTGCTTCATTCTGTATCCTTAGTTAATGCCAGCCACATGGGTTGCTTCCACGTTTTATAGTTAAAAACAGTTTAATCTCTGGAAAGCTGCTGCAAGGGACATCTCCCCCTCCCCACACCTCCCATCCTGACTAGGAAAAAAATATTGTTTACCACTTTAGATCTTACTAATAAAAAGAGAACATTTGTAGCTTAGAGTTGAACTGTGGGGTCTTTGGTGCACTCCCTTCTGATCAGCTCTGATGATGTTATCTAGTTTGGTAATGATACAAAAAAAAAACCTAGCTGAAAGAAATTGCAAAGCTGACTATGGTAGGAGAGAGGCAAGTTGTTCTAAATGACTAATTCTACAAGTATGATAATAATATGCTTATTTCCTTGCATTCCTGCTATGCTAAACTATCTTGCTAAACTAATTCATCTAGTGTGCAAAAGCCAATTTAACTGCTAATAGCCATTGTGTTATTTTCAGTGTCGGATCAGGCCATCAGCTTTCAAGGTGGTGCCCGGGAGGAGCTTATTGTCTATGCAGGGACTGTCATCCAGCAAAGGACAGAAGTTGTCAAAGAGCAATGGGAGTCTGCATACGCTGTTAACCCAGAGCAGTACTGGCAGCTCCTCACAACGTGGACCTCTGCGTAGCCATCTGCTGCACACCATCAGTCTTGATGAGGGCACAAACTCCATTCAAAGCTTTCCCACATACAATCCCCGCTTCAAGCCCAGCCCAAGTCAGCTCAGTGCTTCCATAGGACACATCAACCACATTGGTGGTTCCTTAGATAGGGCTTCTCGGGGACCACGAGATCCTTTGGCAGTAGAGAAAGCTCCACTGTCTTGCAAGAGCCTGAGCCGACTACAGAGCTCAGGGGAACCACCCCCTCCGTATGAGCCCATGTATTCTTTGGAAGATGTAGTAAAGCAGCTTGAGGACCGACTGAGTGAGAAAGGCATGGAGCTCCGTCAGCTTAAGAGAAATTTGAGTGAGAATGATGACCCTTTCACACAGGTGAGTAAATTTTCTTTGTAGGAATTTATCTATCTCTGTTATCCATTCTTTAATCTTTCTATAAGCATTTTAATAGCCACTCGCATGGGTACCTCTTGAGGAATAAAAATTGCCTCAAGGCAATGAAGCTGGAAAGCTTTTATAGGGGCAGTTGCTTGCTTTCCCCCTCTTTTTTATGCTTTCAGCATGCCACAAATAACAGATATATTTGGGCAAGTAGACAAATAATTCTGATTTGTTTGCAAGAATCTTATTTTGAAGCTCTTAGGTCTGCTTTCCACACCCAAACTGAGGCAAATCCTGTCACTGATCTAGTCCTCAACCTGCTTTTTTAATTTCACAGATATATCTCATTATGTTTGTAATTTATAATAGAGTCAGAAAAGAAAGTTTATGTAGGAACAGTTGTGTGACTTGCCTGAGTTGTTTGCAGTATGTATTGTGTCAGTGGGAGGTGATGATTTTTATTAAGAAGTGAGCTAACTTGAACGTCCTGTGTGAAGGAGCCTGGATAGTTGGGAATTGGTGCTCCCATTTCTGGCTGTTGATCAAATAACAGAAGAGACCTTGGAGACCTTCTAGTCAGGGGTGAAATCCAAATTTTTTCCCTACCAGTTCTGTGGGCGTGGCTTGGTGGGCGTGGCAGGGGAAGGATATTGCAAAATATCCATTCCAATCCCACTCCAGGGAAAGGATACCGCAAAATCTCCTTTCCCTTCCCTCCTGGGGGAAGGATATTGCAAAATCTCCATTCCCACTCCACTCTGGGGCCGGCTAGAGGTTGTATTTGCTGGTTTTCTGAACTACTCAAAATTTCCGCTACCGGTTCTCGAGAACCTGTTAGAACCTGCTGGATTTCACCCCTGCTTCTAGTCCAATCCCCTGCTCAAACAGCAAACTCTATCATATTTCAAACAAATGGTTGTTCATTCTCTTCTTACAAACCTCCAGTGATGGTTCACCCACAACTTCTGGAGGCAAGTCATTCCACTGATTAATTGTTCTGTCAGGAAATTTGTCCTTATTTCTGGATTGGTTCTCATCTTGATTAGTTTCCATCCACTGCTTCTTGTCCTGCCTTCAAGTGCTTTGGAAAATAGGTTGACCCCCTATTCTTTGTGGCAATTCTTTAGATATTGGAACATAATATCACTAGGGGTGATATGATAATCACCCCTAATCAAGAACTTTTCAATAAACTAGACACATCCTATCTTAATATCTTAATATTAATGATTATTATTTTTACTTTATTTATTTTTATTTTATTTATTAATATTAATATTTACTTTTATTTATTAAGGGGATTTATATGGCTGCCCAACTCACTCACAGTGACTCCAGACAGCTTACAGGAATGAAACCCCCAAATACAAAATCTGTTTGCACCCCACCCCAGTAACAACATTCAAACAAGCCATCTGATGGGCTCCATATCAATATCCAGGCCCACTGCCAAAAGCATATCTTCAGGAGCTTTTAGCAGAATATGAAGCCAGTCTTACATTGGCAGGGATGGAGTTCCACAGGGAGGGAGTTACCATGGAAAAGGTGGACCTCTTTAGTAGGAGAAACCTTTAACATACTCTGCATCTCCAATCTGCTGAATTGAGTAGATGTAATTGGAAAAAGATGGTCCTTGAAATAAGATGGACCCAAACCATATAAGGCTTTACAGGTAATAACTAGCACCTTGAGTTAGACCCACAAAGCAAATTGGCAACTAATGCAGCTCCCCAAGAGAGGTGACACATGTGCAATTTTACATTTGCACAAAACTATGTGGGCTGCTGCAATTTGAATCAACTAAACCTTCTGGATAATTTTGAGGGTAGCCCCATATGGTGCATATTATAGTAGTCAAGACACTATAATACCATTTTGGGGAACATTATTGGACTTTCTGAAGCTACAGAAATATGTAATTTTGTGTGTGTGTGTGCGCTTTCCTGCCTGATTGCTTAGACTAAAGATGGGGAAACTATCAATATTTCCTCTGAGCTTGCTTCACAAATCCCTGCATTTTGTTTGTATGCCTCACCAAGAAAGGGAAAAATTGAATGAAGCTGTCTCACTCGGCAGCCATCACTTCAGAGCTGAGACTCCAAAGTAGTGGCTTTATTGAGCTAACAAGGTGGGGGAAGACAGCACCCAGGGAAATTTAAACCTCTCCCCTTGTGGTCTTTCTGCCAGGATAGAAGTGTGTATAGTGAGCCTTGTTCACCAGGCTTATAGATTTAGGTAGTTGGCATTTGCCTCTAACTTTCTTCCCCTGACCAACAGTTCTTATATGTCATAGGCAATCAAATAAATTAACCTCCACAATTTTTTTCTCAAATGGTTTGGTTGAAAATCCTTTTTTTATCTGTTAAATAAATAAATAAATGAATTGAGAAAAAATCTAGATTAAAGGATGGAAAATACTACATACAGCAGCTTTCTCAAATGTAATATTTCCCATTGTAGAAGTTCAAGAAAATACAGGTAGTTCTCAACTAATTTACAACCATTCATTCAATGACTGTTCAAAGTTACAACAGCACTGAGGAAAGAGTCTTATGACTGTTTTTCACACTTACAACAGTTGCAGAATACCCATGATCACGTAATCAGATTTCAGATGCTTGCCAACTGGCTCATATTTATGATGGTTGCAATGACCTGGGGACATGTTTTGTGTCTTTCTGCTAAAAAAAGTAAATGCAGAAGCCAAATCCACTTTACAACTATGTTACTAACTTAACAACTGCAGTGATTTACTTAAAAACTGTGGCAAGAAAGGTAAAATAGGCAAAACTCAACAACTGTCTCACTTAGCAATTAAATTTTGGGCTCAGTCATAATTCGAGGACTACCTGTACCAGTTTGGGATAGGCTGATATGTTGCTATCTGTGTCTTTTATTTTTTAAGAGATCAGAGCAATGTCTATGTGTGTTGTCATCCAGTCTTGGGAGTTCACAATAGTACCCATACCACCAGGATATTATTTATTTTGCCATCTATAAAATGTTGGGCAGCAAGAAATTTATAGAAAAAATATAAGTTTAATTACTACTAAGTTTAATCTTGCATCTTCATATTCCTTTAAGCAGTTTGGTTATAAGGTACTGGCTAATTCCAATGAGCAGCAAAGTCTTAGGACATACGCAGCTACTGCACTGTATCTATGTATAGATGTGACTTTTATGCCATTTCTTGAGAGAAATAGATGTGACCTTCCATAGGAAGCCTAATCTTTGTGAGCCCACCATAATCTTCTCTTACTCTGGCAGGTGTTTGAAGACAAACAGCGTCTTTGGATGGAAGAGCTAGATGAGCTGAAGCAAATGTATGTGGCCAAGCTGCAACAGGTAATGTACCAAGCCCAGCGCAGCCAGAGGGCACTTCAGCTACAACTCTACAAAGTGCAGCAGGAAAAGAAGAGGCTGCAAGAAGAACTGGACCTTCAACAGAGCCACTGTGAAGAGCTGAGGTCGCAGCAGCAACAAGCAGAACGCCTCAGTCCGAAACTGGAGGAGACCAAATGGGAGGTGAGAAGTATGCACAAAAACTATCTTTATTTAGTTCTAATGTCCATGCTGAGTGCAAGCAGTGAATTAAACTGAACTTTTGGACTTCTTTATGAAGCAGGTATACTCTTGTTAACTCTAGATAACTGACATACTAGAGATTTGTCCAACCATGAAACTAGATTTCAGATGTAAAGGCGCAAAAAAACCTTCAGTATGAGCTATCCCATCATCTCCCTTTGTATCTGGGCTTGTCATTGTTGCCTCTGTTGGAAATATTCCACCATCTTACAGACTCTATCTTACTACATTTTCTTTGTTAATTTCTTGTCTTCATCCTAGTATATTTTTTCACAGGTATGTCAAAAAACTGCAGAGATTTCATTGCTGAAGCAGCAGCTCCGCGATGCCCAAGAAGAGATGGCCCAGAAACTGGGTGAAATCTTCAGTTTGAAAACACAGCTGCGGGAGGCTCGAACAGAGTTGCAAGCCAAGGACTCACAGCTGGCGCAGTTGGGGGACTCTTTCCAACCCTTATCAGATCATGGTTCCCCTATTCCTTCTTCCAGAGAGTCTCCCATGCAAGCGTGCCAGGACTTTTTGGGTTGTGAAACAGACGATTCTAAATGTCGGGGAATGCAGGGTGAGAGTGCAGAAGGAACTGAGTGGCTGTGGGCAGAATTGTTGCGGGAAAGGCGCCAGGCCCAACTACAAGCGGTAAACTTTGAGCATGAGCGAAAAACATGGCAAGAGGAAAAAGAAAAAGTCTTGCGTTATCAGCGTGAGATTCAGGCCAGCTACATGGAGATGTACCATCGAAATCAGGCTCTGGAAAGGCAGCTGAGTGAATTTCGTCAGTTCCCAGCTGAATCTAGAAATAGCGATTCAGAATCACCTTGGATTGAGAGAGCTGAATCTTCTAAAATCTGAGCTATATTTGAGAAAGATCTTCGGCTGGGATTGCAAATGGGCAGAAGCCCCATACTGCAATATGGACTATAAGATTTGGTAGAAGAAATGTCTAAGCTAAAGAGCCTGTTAACTCAGCGCAGAAGTTTGTTCCTGTAGTAACATACAGGATTTTGTAGATTGCTGTCCAAAGGATGGAATCACAGCAATATATTTGGAATTTTTTGTCAATCCAGGTAGACCATTGCCTCCATACCACTGCTGTGTTGGAGAGCAAAAGGCTTTCCTTTTGTATCCTGCATGGGGTCAATACAGATGTTTCTTTTTAAATTATGGAATGTGAATTAGCTGTAATTGGGAACCCTCCTGATATGGCTCAGTGGGGAAAACAAATGAAGAATATATAGGTTATTCCTTATTAGGAAGGTTTAGCCTTGTCCATTGATCATTTGAAACTTGGCTTGCTGTACTAGAAGGAAAGGCATAGAATATCTGCTCTATCAGGAATCCCTCTGTATAGCATTTGTTTTCTATCCATCTGGCTGGGCCTCATGCTATGTCAAGGTCAAAGCTCCAGGTATAATGTGATTGTATGATCTTGTATTGTAAGAGAGATCCTTCTTTGGCTCTGGAAAACGAAGCAGCAACTCCAGTTCCATTGGCCTATGAAACAAAAGCACAAGCCAAACCATTTGGACTCAGCCATTAAAATACCATAGGACAATGTTATCTGGCTTATGGTCAGTTTCTCCATAATAATGAGAATGAAGCTGTGAACATATTTGTTTGGTTGCTGCTTGGTGTCTCAGTTCTTAGGTTTGAAGGTTCTTGCTAACATAAGTTCCGAAATGGAAGCACAACCTGGCAATGTATTGAATAAATATTTGCCTAAATCTTCTGGCTCTATGACTGCTATTTTTCCCCTGTGGCAATGTTTTCTGTTCCTAGTATTTTTGCCATTTGCACTATAATGGATGTTCTCAACAGATAAACTGCATGTTGTTTTATAAACTCTAAAACCTGATAACTCAATATAAGAATAAATTAGGACATGCATTTTTAAAGAAGAAACAATGTCTAATCTTGGAGATGTTTCCTCTTAGGGGAGGAAGATCGGGCTAGGAAATCTCTTAAAATACTTTTGGGAATCTATGGATGTAAAATGAAAATAATCCTATACCAAGAATATCCTTTAAGCCAGCAAAAAGAGGATGAATGATATTTTCAACAATTTTGCAGTTTCTCTCTCTTTTAAAACAGAGTTTACATATCCCACTGGTAAGGAAAGCCTGCAGTGATGAGGGAAAATCTCCTTGCTTGTAAAATAGTGCTTACTCAAGCCAAATGGTATCAGGTTGTATGTTGTATAGACTATACAGAGATGTGAAGTTAAAGAAAAAAGTGTGTTCTTAAGAATATAGCTCTGGCATGAAGTCAGTTTTACTATATCTATGCCCTAAGACAGGGGTGTCAAACTCGTGGCCCGCAGGCCGGATGTGTCACACACTGGCCACGCCCACCCCCATTTTAGCAAAGGGGAAAAAAGTTACGTCAAGTGACGATGTTTGACATCCCTGCCCTAAGAGGAATATCACTATATAACAGATCAGTGCAGAGTTCTGTCGTGCTATGTTCCAAATGCCAACATTTTATCAGTTTACTTAAATCTTACTACTTTTGGATTGCCATTATCCAATATGGTGCATGAAATCCTATATTAAACATGTTTAATAGTGATCAGCTCAGGACATCTTAATACGTCTCAGATTACTTGTTTTAATCCAGGTTCACTGATGCTACAAAACTTGTCATTAGTATGCTATCCAGAGACATCATTGCCTCGCATATTTTATTTGAGCTAAAAGACATCACTGCTTACGATATTTCATTTTCCAGAGCAGAAAAGCTATTGGCTATTAAGTGATTTGATGGAACCTAGATGAAAATGTATCATACTAGCTATGAAACAATCCAGTTGTGTGCCAGAGTTCTTTGCTGCAGAATCATCTTTGAATTATCCTGGAGTATAAGCACTTAATATAATTAGAAATCCACTAAATGGTTGACCTTTACTGCAGTCTCACTCTCACTATATAAATTTAATCCCTTATCAGGAAGCTACTTATATGGATGTGGTTAATTTTCAAGATACAAACCTGAATTAGCAAATTATAAAAGGACTGAAAAAAAGATACTGTAAATTAATTACACTGAGCTGGACTAGTAACATACTTCCTACTATATCAGATGGGTTTTTTTCTTTGCTGGTCCCCAAAAACCACAAATGCTTGTTTTTCTTGCAAGACAACTGGTTGTTGAAATTTCTTGTTTGGTTCCCTGTGCCCACGCCAGTCCAAAACTCTGTTGGCGCCTCACTCCAAAATCCCCACAGCAGGTTTCCACCCATCAATTAGAACTGCAGGGAGTTGAGAAGCAACCCCAGGGAGGGCGGCACCAAAACTTGGCAGCTAAGCCAGAAACTAAGTTGCTTGCTCAGATGCCACAGGGAAGAGTCAAGGCGTCACAAAAAGTAACAAGGGTATTTGCTTCTTAGAACTGCTGGATAAACCAGTTTCCTGAATTCCACAGGACTACTTCATTTCATCCAAGCAGGAAAGCCCAGGCATCTGCCAAAGATATGAAGAGGGATGCAGTGTTATAATTCTAATCTAAAAACACTTTATGGGCTCAGATAGTCTGACCCCTCTAGATGTCTAGATCTGAACCACATTTCTCTCAGAGAACTGAAAGAGCAACATGTCTGATATATCTCCTAAGTATATGCTTTTCAATTTTTTGGGCATTTCATTTGTATTGCTAGAAATTCTTAAAACCTATCAGATTTACCTTATTTTCCAAATATATAGCTGGGCTTCATGCAGCAACTTTTATATTTTTGTTATTCATATTCAGCAAAGATTTAGATTCTGTGTATTTGTGACAATCCAAGGTTAGATGTGACAAACCTCATCTCTAATTATTTCAGGCATTTTTCTGCTCACTTCCCAGGAGTAGTAGTAGTAGTAGTAGTAGTAGTAGTAGTAGTAGTAGAAGTATCAATAAAAGGTTCTAGTAATACCAGGGACTAGCGAAAGAGCTAAATAAGTCCCAATTAAGTCATAAAACGAATCCTGTCCTAAAGGGAGTCCCAATAAAGAAACAGGAGACAGCAGCACAAACGAATATATTTTAAACCTGTGAATGACATGTCTGTCCGAAAATGTTTAGCCGGAGCATGAGGGACGAGGCATTTCACAACAGCAACTTGAGAGGGCAGGTGCAGCGCATCCAATAGATCTTTAACATACTCAACATTCTTTCTTGGAGATCCTTGATTCAATTTTCATCCAGGTCTTACAACAACAACAACAATTTATTACAGTCTTGGACCAGAACAAATAAAAGCACACAGTATATATACACTTAAAACTTCTAGTATAAAATGATAGATAACAACTAAAATCTATAATAAAATCCAGTGTCAATTTTACATGGTCTGACTAGACAGTATGGCTGATTTTATCAGAGAGTCCCGCCCGTCCCGTTGCACGGCTCTTGCCTGCCACGACTGCTGCAAAAAATTTGGCTACCTTTAGAGTGACCCC
>JANHFM010003076.1:486585-503887 GCA_032468115.1 Grayia smithii
CATGAATATTTTATAGTCCGCATTGAGTAATGATATTGGTCTATAATTTCCAATTAAGGATAAATCTGTATTGTTTTGGGGAATCAAAGAGATGTTGGCTTCCCTCCAAGAAGCAGGACATTTTGCATCATTCAGAACTTCATTAAAAACCTCTAACAGAATTGGGCCTAAAATTTCTTGGTGGTTTTTATAAATTTCAACTGGAATGGCATTTGGGCCTGGTGCTTTATTTCATTTTTGGTTTTGGATTGCCTCAGATAGTTCCCTCTCAGATATAGCATCATTTAGTATCTCCCTGTATTCTTCTGGTACTTTTGGTAGTTTTGCCTTGGTTAGGTATGCTAAAATTTTCCTTTTATCCAATTCCTCATTTTTCGAATATAAATTTTTATAAAAATTGTATGCGATCTCCTCTTTCTCTTCTTTTAGATATCTAAGGTCCCTGGATCGATCTCGGAGACCGGCTATCCAATTTTTCTCCTGTTGCTTCCGTAATTTATAAGCTAGCCAACATCCCATTTTGTTGGCATTTTCAAAAAATTTTTGCCTAGTTCTTTTAATTTTCTGGGCAAGGTTGCTCTTCTCTATTAAATTCAGTTTGTGTTTAATGGCGGCTAAGTCTCGTTTGGCTTTCTGATCCGAAGTATCTGCTTGAGATACTAACCTTCTAATTTCTTCTTCTAAATTGTTTATTTGTTGTCTCTTTTTTTTATGTTCTCCTGCCATATAAGAAATAGCTGTCCCCCTAATCATCGCTTTAGTTGTATCCCAAAGAGTTTGAAGACTGGTATCATCCTTTTTATTGTCTAAGAAGAACCATCATAGTTCATCCTCCAATTTTTTCTTAAATTCCTCCTGTTTTAAAATCACCGTTTTTAAAGTCTACCTTCTTATCTTATTTTGCCCTTTCCAGTATATCTCTATCGGGTTGTGATCGGCCCAACAGTTTGGTCCTATATTGATTTCCCGAATTTCTGTCTCTAAATCTCTAGTTAACCAAGCCATATCCAACCTTGCCCATGTCTGGTGCCTTCATAAGAAAAAAGTAAATTGCTTTTCCCCTAAATGTCTTTCTCTCCAGGCATCCTTAAGGTCAAATTCTTTAATTAAGTCGAGAAGAGATTTAGGGAGAGTTTGTCTACTACCTATTCTGTATTTGTGAGTCTTAAAATCTAAACTTCTATCTGCAATAACATTAAAGTACCCAATCACATAGATATTCTCATATTCCCATTTATTTATCATACTATGTAATTTTCCATAGAATTTGGATTGGTTGTTGTTTGGGGCGTAAATTCCTACTAATAGCGTTTTTTTCTTGTTTATATCTACCTCAATCATAAGAATCCTTCCTTCTTCATCTCTATTGATTAGTCTTGCGCCAAGTTTTTCTTTTATAAATATTGCTACCCCGGCCTTCTTCTGAGTAGAGGATGATAAGAATAGTTTACCAAGTTTTGGGTAAATCAAAAGATTTTCTTGTAATTTATGGATGTGCATTTCTTGTATAATCACAATATCTTTTTTAATTTTGACAGTTTATGCAGAAACTTTTTGCGTTTAATTGGCACATTAAGGCCGTTTACATTAAGTGATATCAAGGTTGTCTCATGTTGCCAATCCTTACTTTTGTTTTGACTTAGACCTAGTCTGCCTAGTCTCTTTATTGTCTTTGGGTCCATCTTGCTCATTTATACTTACTTCCTTATCCCCCACCTTTTCCACCATTCTCTCCCTGTTTGCGTATCTGGCTTTTCTCTCCTTAATTCCAAAGTTGTCTCACCGTCTTTTTCCTGCTCTCTAATGTCTTTTCCACCATCTAAGTCAAAATTTGCTTTTAAGAATTATTCCGCTTTTAACAATGAATCTAGACTAATCCTTTTCCCTTGCCACAATAGCGATACTCCTTCAGGAATTAGCCAGCGAAAACTAATGTTATGTTTAATCAATTTTGACGTGAGTGTTTTATATGGCATTCTCAAATCCCGAATCTGTTTTGGTACTTGTTTCAACACTCTCAGTTGGCGCCCCCTGAACTCTAATGGATCATCCCTTGTTCTGTGGAGTATCTCGTCCCACACCGTTTTTTTAACAAATCTGACATGTACCTCACATGCTAGGTTGTGGCTCTTAGCATAATTAGTCTGAATTCTGTAGATCTCATCGATTTCACTGGCCATTTCATCCTTTCTGATCCCAACCGCCCCTGCCAAGAACTCTGTCCTTAGATCAGGCATGTCTTCCCCTTTATCTTCTCTAATATTCTGAAATTGCAGGTAATGTTCAGTTTTTTTCGGCCTCTAATTGCATTATTTTTATTTCGAGCTCTCTGTTGGATTGTAGTAAATTTTCACTCAGCTCGTCCATTTTTTTCCCCTCTCTATCCATCCTCTTTTCCATTTCTTGGATCTTTTGTTCATTTTTTAATAATTGTTGTTGAAAAGATTCTAATTTTTCATCCATTTTTTCAAATTTGTCTTTGAGTTCAGATGTATCACTTCTAATTACCTTAATCTCTTTCTTAATATCCTCATGGTTTCTAAGCATAGTGTCCTGCATTGTTTGTAACATAGCCTGCAATTCTTTAGATGAGCTGGACTTCTCCCTCTGTATGATGTCTTCTATGGAACGTTGGCCTGACGGGCTAAGCTCTGTCATCGTTGCCTGGGGAGTTTGCCTCCTGCTAGTTCCTGTTCTTGATAGATTCAGAATACTTGTCATTTTAATCAATATTGAATGTAAAAGGCCCTGGAAAATATTTACACTATCCCCTATATTTTCTTTAAACACATCTGCAATATATATATATAATCACCCCAAGATCAATTAATCAATATAAATTCTGATGTAATCTAATAATTTAACATTGATTAAGTTGATTAAAATAATTAGCACATTTACAAAGAATATATATATATAATAAATACAATGGTATGTGTAATATTTGTTATTATTATATAATTGATAATTTTAATCTATTAATTTTTAATCTATTTTAATCTATTAATATAGTAATTAATGCTTAGTAATTAATATAATATAATATATATATATATAACACTACAGTAAAGATAGAGTTAGGTACTTCACCCTAGTACTATGACTCAGGTTATTTCACTCCATCTGCTGAGTAATAGTCAGTGTAAGGTCTTCCTTTCTTCCTTCTTCCTTCTTCGTTTCTTCTGTTATATTTTTTTTCGACTCCTTAATTTTGTAATTTATTACAGTTCTCCTCCAACTTTTCCACCGAATCACTGTTTTTGCTGTGTGCACAAATCTAGCCTTGCTAAGTGAAAGTTTTCCATCTACCGCCCTGGACTTCAATTTGTGCCAAACAGCAATAAACTTTCACCACTTTCTGGAAGGAACGTTTCCTTCCCATCCTCTCTGCTGGCAACCTCTTTAAATATCAGATCGGAGATCCCTCTGCTCGATCTCCTGGCAGAAAGGGTCTCCTCCACAATCCTCAAAGTGCCTTGCTTCTTGGATTTGATCCTCGTCCTGCTAGTTTACCGCTATGTTTTGGCCAGCTGTCCGCTCTTACTTCCTCGCAGTCACCATCATGTGCCAACTCACCCGTCAGCCGTCTTCTTAGGAGTTAGTTGCTGGAATCTGTGCAGCCACCACTGCCAGATCTTTTGCAACACACTCCTCTGTCTTCAATCTTCTTCCTGAAGATCTAGGATCTAGCGATCTGACCAGCCGACGCTTGGGTGCTGTGAAAACTGCTCGTAACTTTGCAGAGCAAGCGAACCCACAGCCTCCTCCATTGACAGCTGGCTCCTCCCCCCGATTACAAATAGTTCTGATACACTTTGAAATCTTTCTATCTAAAAGTTTGGTTCATGTCGCTTTTAGGGCCTGCTATCTTTCTGAGACCTATGGACTCTGGTAGTCCAATAGTCTATTTGTCCATTTCTCACAATCCCACCTCTTTGTCCTTGAGGACAACACAAACAAGTGATCATATAATACCTATCATATCCGCTGTTTAAATTTTGAGTTTTAATTAACCAATTAATAAATGAAAACATCCTTTATTTAAATGAAGGAGGACAGCTACTTTGATTAAAAGGCATTTCAGCAAGGCAAATACATAAAAGGGATAGATAGGTGAACCATTTGAATGGTGGGAATACAACCCTAAATACAACATGGAACTGAAGAGGAGCAATGCAGTGCTGGTCCAGACTGCAGGCATAACACCTCTCCTAATGCAGGCTGTTTCTTGCAGTGGTTGCTGGGCTTCCATGAAGTAGTTCTTTTATCACTCATCGTTTGCAAGTAGAAATGAGTTGATTTGACACTAACTGTTGTCTTGATCAAGGATTGCATGGAGGGAGAGGAAGTAGAGGTTACTATCACTTGCTCCCTTGTTGGGCAAAGCTTCAATCTTTACCTTGGTGCAGCCAAATGACTGAGGCTGAGCAACTTCCTTGTCTGGGGTTGGTATTTTCTTACAGTGTGAAGCATGCATCCAAAAAGCCAAATCTTGACACTTCAGAGCTGTATTGGTGGTCAGGAAGATCTGGAACAGACCGTTCCAATGAGGAGTCAGGCAATTTTTCCATTGGAACACTTTTGCAGAGATGCAATGGTTCAGGCTAATATGCTCTTATTGGGAGATCCTTGCTTTAATTTTCATCCAAGTCCCATTTTTGCAAACATTTGCTGTGCATTTTTTTTTTCATCAACTGCATTGTATGTATACCATATTCTATTATCCTCTGATTAAAATGTACAACATTCTCATGTAACAGAAGCATAATAGTTCTATGGGTTAGGCACTCCTTAACGTAACTTAAAATGGTTCTAATTAATTCTGCCCAAATCCTCAAATGACTTCACAGACACACAATGTAAATATTTATTAAGATGAATATTTATTAAGATATGTAATTAAAATAGAAATATTTAAGGTTCACACAATCTGGTAATTTTCTAAGACAAAGAATTAACAGTTGTATTCCGGAAACAATGCATTACAAAATGTCAAACTAAAAAAAAAATCCATTCTTCACGTTGGTACAAAATAATCCCAACATAAAATTGCCTCTCAGAAGGGCCAATCTCAATTGCTCTTCTGTTGCAACCACCTGCTAAACTGCATAGTCCAGATTTGCAACTATACTAATTGTTATATGCATGCCAATTTGTCTTTTTCTATAACTTTGTTATTATCCATCTTCACATCTTTATCTAGCAGGAAAACATTCCCCAACTGGAACAGTGCAGCACAAAAGGAATTATAATTTCACAATTTACGGAGAACTCCTTACATTGGTTTATCTTCCACATCCATCTTGGGCAAATTCCAAGAAGACTCCCAATTGTCTCAAAAAATGTTTGAATTAATCGAGCAGTTCCAGCATATTTTAACTGAGATAAAAGTAAACACTTTTAGGGAGATAGCAGACTGGAAATCATTGCAAATAGAGAGAGAGAGACCCCCTGATATAATTGCTGGTATATGGTTAACCAAAACCTACAGAATTGTATAACTATCCTGGGTACACAATTATTTCCAGGAAAGTAAGAAATTAACATAGAGAAACTGCAAATAATAAACGCCCAGTTTAACAACCCTCATGATTTTCCAGATGCTGCATTGAGGAAAAATGTGAAGCTGATTTGCTTCCTGAAAACATTTCGGAATTATGCAAATGTAGAATTGTCGAAAACATGGTGCACTTCTCTCAATAAAATAATGAAACACTCTCTTCTTTTGGGTATCTGGTTAGAATACTGAAGAGATATTAATTCCACAATAGGGTGGGGGAATATTACCCGGATGAAAGGAACACAGGGTATTTAGTAGTAAGCTAGAAGGTACAGGTAACTGCTGGGAGTGATAGCTGCAATGAAGACTAATGACCACAAGGGAGGAGTGTCTATACCTCCAAGCACATACTCCAAAACTTACTTTGAGCACAGCTATAACAGGTCATCTGATCTTTCCTCTGAATGGCAGAGAGCCACATACAAAGCACATGGTCATTTGCATACAACAGGTAATCTGAATTTAGCTCCAACCTAATGTATGGCACTGTGTTAATTTTACAGAATATGACATTTTGATGGGCTATTATGAGACAGAGAGAAAAAAATTATTCCAGGACAGGAAATGATGACACAAGACTATTTAAATAATGGGCTGGGGATAAGATCAGCATTGGATACCAAGGGAGAAGACAAAATTATTCAGGATGTTGTGGTGCTCCCAAACTGCATGTGGGAACAGGGTCTCTAATTACCAGTGAGAGGGCGAAAGCTGAAAGACTTGATCTATTTTAATTGATAATGCCAAGTCTAAGACAGGTTGGGGTCAAAGTTCATCAAATATTTGCCTGATCTGTTATTGATATTTCATCTTACCTGTATTGGACTCTCACCGTACAAAAACTCCAAACTGTCTACAAAATGGTTCACCCCAAACCTTTACGTCACTTACAATTTACCTAAGCCAAAAATGGTTTGCCCCAATCAGCTGTTGCACCCTCTGTAGTTCATTCCAGGCACACCCTTCCCAATAAAAATGGTTTGCTCCATCATGAGAGAACTTTAGCAATTAGGTACGCGTAGGACGGCAGCATAAGACAAGAAGAAAGCTAATTGTTAATCATTCTAATTTCTCAGATTGAAGAAAACCGACGTCTCTTTCCACGGTTCTCAGGTTAGCGTTATTTCAAGTTTCCCTCCCCCCCCCTCTTTTTCCGAAGTGGCTCCACCCAACCTTCATACTGAATAGTAAAGGAACGTGCCATTGAGCGTACGGAGGGTGCCTTTCTAACCTATCGCTCGTCTGTGATAGGAACCACCAAGGATCCCACAGGGTCGATACGGGGTGAGCCGTGACACAGGCAGAATCCCGTCCGCGAACTATTCTCTCTCTCTCTCTCTCCCTTAAACCGGGCTGAGCGGGGAGGGGGAAGAGAGGTGGATGCCCGGCTGGTTGGCCTCGTCTCCAGTTCTTCTCGTCAGCGCCGCCGGCGTTCAACCGGCGAAGACCTTCCGCCTCAGCCGAGCCCCGCGCCAGGGCTCTCGCCTGGAGAGGTCATCATCGACTGTCGTGACTGGAAGCTTTTTCTCCTTCCGCTTCAGAGCGTGTCAGGCAGGCCGGGCTAATGGAGCGGTGCGCCTGCGTAGAGAGGGAGGTGGACAAAGTGCTGCAGAAGTTCCTGTGCTACGGCCAGCATTGTGAGCGAGGCCTGGAAGAGCTGCTGCGCTACGTCAGCCAGCTAAGGGAGGAGCTGGGCGCTGCAGGTACGGATGCCCCTGCCTTGGAGGCAGGGCTGCGGCAGGTTCCCAGGCGCGGAAGGGCTTTGGGATTGCGCGGTCTCGGCTTTGAACGTAATAAGCCCCTTCCATCTGATCGTAAAAAGCCAGGCAGGTATCGGATCTGGCTAATCCTTTGGATGAGAGGACCACCACGGCAACCCTACACTAGAAAGTCATAGTATAAAAGCACCCAACAATGGAAAACCGTGTTTATCTTGTTGCCAGAAAAGAATGCACACGATTGATTCCGTCAAACTGTAGGAAGTTGAGCTTTGCTTGGGAGATTTTATGTTTACATGCTTATAACATTGAGTGGGCTTGCAAAAGACACTTAATAAAACTAGTGAAATTTTTAAACAACCTTCCTTAAGTTTGTCCTTGGTTAGATGTACAGGTTGTGAAGCTAGCCGGTTTAATTAGTTTACGAGTCAAATGTATTTGAGTAAACCAAGAAAAGGGGTTAATTCAATAAAAAGTATATTCTTTGAGGTTAGCCAAAACTGAGCTTGTATGAATGAATGAATGAATGAATGAATGATCGATCAATCTAATTATTGGCTGTTACAATGCAATACAACATGCAGATAATATTCAGTTGTACATCTTTTCTCCTTCAAATTCAAGTGAAGTTATTGAGGCTCTCTTCCTGTGTCTGGAAGTTTCAAGGGTCCAGATGGGAAGAACAGGATTTAGCTCTACCCTACCAAAACCAAGTGGCTGTAGGTTTTAGGTTCCAAAGATCCAAAAACTGGAGAGGTTTGATCTTGGACACTGAGCAATCTTACCTTGTTTTACTTGAAATCAGTGCATACTTTGGGTCCTTCAAGATTCCCAGATCCAAATTGAAGAACTGTTGGCAGCTGTGGCCAGGGGTGTTTGCATAACTTTGTTTGGTGTGCAGTTCATACCCGTTTCTGGATTACGGGCCCTGCTCATGATCACCCACATCTTAGTCACCTCCCATCAGGACAATTGCAATGTGCTGTCTTTGAACATCCAGAAACTGCAAGTGGTCCATTATGTGGTAATGCAAGTAGTTGTGGACATTGCTTGTTATGCCCATCTGACACTGGCTACCAATAGTGTTCTGGATCTGGTTGCAATTCATTGTGCTGGTTGACACCTGTAAAGTCCTTCATGACATAGGACTGGATTATTTGGGAACTACCGGTATTTGCTCCCAAGGGTATCTCCCTGTCCACATAGGCCATACTCCTGTGACTTCTTTGAAACAATGCCATCTCTTGGAACCGAGAAGGTGTACTTTCTCTGTGCTATTATACAACAACTGGTTTATTTTCATTGCTGTCTTCCCTTAATTTCCACAATTGAATTCCAAGATACTTGTGAACAGGTGTTGAAGAAATGAGTATGAAAATATTACTATTATATGGAACTGAATTGTATCTAGTGTTGCCTTTCCCAAAGAGGAAATGCCTGCAGGTGAGGATACCATAGAATATCTTCACTATTTATGTCAAATGAAAGTTGCAAGTAAGCACAGACTAAACACTTGAGGTGATATCTAAAACTAAAATGCCATTGCTTTTCCTATTATAGCCTTGCAACGAGGACCTCTTTCTGCTACACTCTCCCTCGTTATGTCCCAGTGCTGTAAGAAAATTAAGGATACTGTTCAAAACTTAGCTTCAGATCACAAAGATATTCACAGCAGTATCTCCCGCGTGGGCAAAGCAATAGATAGAGTAAGTATCTTCCACTAATTTTTTTTTTTGGGGGGGAGGGGGAGAGTTGGACCAAGAAGGAAATTGCTTTGGATTTTAAAATGGGAGCCACGAGAGTAGATGTTACCCCAATGATTATATATTTCATGCTGTCGATTTTGGAATGCTTATGAACTAGTGAAATATGCATGTTCTTTTATTTTGTTCTTTGATAGTATAAACAGTCATTTAGTACAATACAAGAACGCTCTTTCTCATCCTTCATAAGCATTGTATTTTCTTCACATTATACTGAATCTAAAATATTGCATGAAAAATGGTCCAAGAGGTATGCAAACAAATAGTTCTTCAAAAGGTGACTACAATCCTTATTTAGGGACTGCCCTAAATGATCATTTGCAATCAGTGGTGATGAAAAAGTAACTTTTTGACCAGTTCTTGCACTTATGACCTTTGCAGGTCTGTAAAGGAAAGCTGAAGTAAGATCATAAACACTGTTTTAGTTTCACTTAGCAATGGCTTCACATAATGATCAAGTTGCCAGTCCCAACTGTAGTTGCTAAGTGAGAACTACCCATATTATATAAAGTAGCTAACCATATTAATTGTTATATGCCAAATAATTGTGATGTGTGGGCTTCTCTTATCAGAAAACAATTAATAAAGAAGCAATTTGGTTGTCAGTCACTGGGAATAAAACTATTAAGGGCATTAAGTAGAGGTATATGAGGTGGGGCCTGTGAACGAGAATCTTGTATATTTTTGCACAGTAGAGAAACATTCAAGTTTTCATAGTGAACATCAATTTATACTGTTCATAAGAGAGAAGAATTTTAATCTCATTTGAGGACTACCTACTTTTCATTATAGATGGTATGGCACCCTTCTTTAAATTGCTAGAATAATAATTTGGCTTATCTTTACACCATATTTACATGCTTAAAGATAAAATTATCATTCTAGCAAATTACTTTGCTTCCTTTCTGAAATACAGATTGAAGGATCATCTGCTTCGCTTTCATTTTCACAAATTTTTGTTCCAGAATTTTGATGCTGATTTGTGTGGCATTGTCCCTGCTCTGGTCTGGGAAACCCAAGAGAAACAGATCCTGGTATTGGCAATTATAGAACATCTCTATCAACAAGGAATGCTGGGAGTGGCTGAAGAACTCTGTCAGGTACTAATCTCTTTAATGACAGAAATCTTTGTATGGTATACAGGAAGTCCTCACGAACTACAGTCAACCCTGTCGCTATGTGGTTGTAAAGCGAATCACCATAGATCATTAAGCCAACTTCATGTGAGTGCAATTTGTGACTTCCTGCTGGCTTCCCAAATTGACATTGCTTATCAGAAGGTCACAAATGGTGATTACATGATTATGGGACCTGCAACTATCATAAATGTGCGCTAGCTGCCAAGAACCCAAATAATAATCATGTGACAATGAGTGAAACTTTGAAAACTAGCTTAAATCTCCTTGGTCAGCTCCACTGTAACTTTGAACAGTTGTAACTTTGAAATAATGGTCAATAAGTGAGGACTATGTATAATACATAACAGTTGTAATCCTACATTGTATTACACTTTTTGGCTTATGCTTCGGTTAGGTTATTCAATTCTGCTGGCCACAAACTTACTTTTTTGCCAAAGTACCAGAAGAAACACTTGACCCAATAACTCTCTTCTGTTGCATATCTTTTTTGTCCATTCTGAAATGGCTATACCGTTTACCCGAAAATAAGACATCCCCTGATAATAAGCCCCATCTGGCTTTAGAGTGTATGCCCTAAAATAAGCCCCTCCCTGGAAATAAGCCCTCCCCAAAAATATTTAAACGCATGCACAGCCGTTCCCTGCCATTTCTTCTGGTTTCCTCCATGCGCCCCAAAATAATAAGACCTCCCCGAAAATAAGACCAAGTGCTTATTTCGGGGTTCAAAAAAATATAAGACAGGGTCTTATTTTGGGGGAAACACAGTAGGTAGTTCTTGACATATAACAGTTATGGTGATAAATTATTGCAGTCATAAGTCGAGGCATCATGTGACTGGACCTGATTTTTTTTTTGACATATTTTGTAGCAGTTGTTAAGCAAACACTGTGCTCATTAAGCAAATCCATTTTCCCCAGATGCATTTTTTTGCCAGAAACTGGAAGTAGACACTGGAAAACAGCAGAATTCATAGCAAATTGTGGTGATGTGATCATGAGATGCTCAAATGGCCGTAAAGGTGAGCCACTTGCCAAGCACTCAAAATGCGATCATGTCACCGTGGGGGGGAGGGGAATTATGACCATTGTAACTTCAAAATTGGCTTGTAAGTAGCTTTTGAGGGGTCCATCATAACTTTGAATAGTCATTAAGCAACCAGTCGTAAGTCAATGATTATCCATAATCTTTATTTGAACCTCCATCTGCAGATAATTCCATTTCTTGCCTGCTTCTTTATTTTCAGGAGAAGGCAAGACAATTTGTTTTTCAATCAACTTCTGGTTTCTCCTTGGCAGGAATCAACAGTGAATGTGGATGTAGACTTCAAAAAACCATTCCTGGAACTGAACAGTATTCTGGAAGCTCTGCACAAACAAGACCTGGGACCTGCTCTGAGGTAAGTCTTTAGAACAGTGCACCGTTTTCCATTGGGGAATCCTGTTTCTTTTCTTCCTATAATTCCTAATCTGATTATTTTAGTTTAAGTTTTTAATTTACTTTGAATAGTTTTTAATTACTTTTTAAGATGCTTTGTTTCTCATCTATGAAATCTAGTACATTTCTGAGATTTCGCTTAAAAACAAGCTGCCAGCATTCATAACCTCCTGTAGCTGATATGTGAGTTTGGAACATTGCAAAGTCTTTTTTTCATTATAATTACTCTGAGGACAGTTCCTTTATAGACTCTGGTGCTGAGAGAATAATGTACCTTGCCTAGCTGGGCAGTCTTCCACAGGCAGCAGCTGGCTGATCTGAACAGTACTCTGGAATTTCAGCTGCATCGGCTCCATTTCATCCGACTTCTTTCTGGTGGCCCCGGCAAGGAGTTGGAGGCCTTGAGCTATGCACGTCACTTTCAACCCTTTGCCCACCTACACAAGCAAGGTGGGACACTTTTTCCTTGGATTTGCTTTCTTGCTATGAACTAATACCTCTTTCCTAGGTCTGTTGGGCTAATGCTCTGCTCGGCATCTTTGACAAAAGTAAAATAACACATTCTATTTGTATTAATATTGTTTTTCATAATGTTTCTTTATAATTGCTAGAACTGATGGCTTTCATTTCTGATTTTGTTGCTTCAAACGACTCTTAAAGAATGTTGGAATCTCATTATTCCCCTTTTCTCTCCAACCCAATGGGATGCTGGAAAGAGTGTGTGTAAAGGAACTGAGCCTGTTCATCTCTCAGCAGGGTACTTGTCTGAGAACTGAAAAAACAGGACCAGATTTGGTGTGGTGGGAAAAGCTGACAAAAGATCAAGCCCGAAAATGGCCTGATCCAGCTTGGGCCTTTGAAGAAAGGCATTCCAGAAAACGTCCTCTTCATTAATTCATATGGGAGAAGCAGCTGGACAGCCCTTGGAATGCTACCAGCTGCTCCATTCTTAAGCCTCGCCTTCCTCCCACCTGGTCATGTGACTGAGTGCAGCTGGTATGAAGGGGTAGAAAAGAATTCCAGAAACCATGCTCTGCATACATTCTCTCCCCAGTTTTAATACAAGAGGTAAACTAAACTAGTGAATTCCTTGATTCAAAACAAAGGAATAGTCTCCTCAGCCTGTCCATTTGTGTTGTCACCAGTTTCTTACAATTTGTTTTGAAATAGGCCTAGGTGGCCTTAGTGAAGGTTGTTCACTGAAGTGGTACTTCCTGTATCTTGCTGAACAGAGATCCAAGTGATGATGGGAAGTCTGGTATACCTACGCTTAGGCCTTCAGAATTCTCCATATAGGCATCTATTGGATGAAAGTCATTGGACAGAGATTTGTGAGACTTTCACTCGTGATGCATGTTCCTTGCTGGGTCTCTCAGTGGAGTCACCTCTTAGTGTCAGGTAAAGCTTCGTACAGGTGGGACTGGGGGCTGTACTGGGCAGCACTGAGCATTCTGTCTCTGCAGTTTTGCCGCAGGGTGTGTAGCATTGCCAGTTCTGATGAACATCAAGGCTGTGATTGAGCAGAGACAATGCACAGGTGTCTGGAGCCACAAGGATGAGCTGCCTGTGAGTTACTTAACCCATTCTGGGGAGGAACTGTAGGTTGGGTTGGGATTTTTGCAGAAGAAAATAGAACTACATGCTAAAGTTAACTTTTCTTTATTTAACAGATTGAAGTTGAGCTAGGAATGAAATGCTGGTATCATTCAGTCTTTGCATGTCCCATCCTGCGCCAACAGACCACAGATTCCAATCCACCTATCAAGTTGATTTGTGGACATGTTATTTCTAGAGATGCTCTCAACAAGCTTATCAATGGAGGGAAGTGAGTGATTTTCATCAAATCTTGATATCTCAATGAAAGTTCTGTAGTTAGTAGATGCTAAGTAATTGCCTGAACTATTTCCATTTCCATAATGCAGTTGGATCATATACTTTATTCATCCCATATTTATACGTGCAATACCATGTAGATTTACTAAAACTTTCCCCCCCAAATCAGAGGTGGGTTTCAGCAGACTCTGTCCAGTTCTGGAGAACTGGTAGCGGAAATTTTGAATAGTTCAGAGAACCTATTAGTAGTAAAAATTCTAACTGGCTCTGCCTCCCAAGTCCCAGCTGATCGGGAGGAAATGGGGATTTTGCAGTAACTTCCCCTGGAGTGGGGTGGGAATGGAGATTTTACAGTGTCCTTCCCCTGCCATGCCGACCAAACCACACCCACAGAACCAATAGTAAAAAATTTTTTGCAACCCACCACTGTCCAAAATACTTTTTAAAATTTCTATGTATATACTATGGCTGCATTATGTCTGTTACCTTCAGCTCAATTGTTGAACAAGGCTATTTTAAAAACTCCAAATCAATGTTTTTCAAACTTGGCGACTTTGAGACTTCATTTCTCAAAATTCTGGGAGTTAAGGTCCACACATCTTAAAAAGGAATGACTAACCGACATTACTGGAACTAAATCCATTTTTTTAAAAAAAATGAAGTAAAAAAATAGAAACAAAGTTGGTGAATATTAAGATCTCTATCCTGCTTTTCCTTCAGAAACTCAAGACATGTAGTGCTCCCATTTTTCATAACAAACATTAAGTGAACAAAGAAACAACCCCAAAACCCAGCAAGCTTCAATAACAGATGATAGACTTGAAGTGGACGTCTGTGGTGCCAACACAATCACTCCATCACACTTTCCTACAACAGAACTTGCTGCCTGGTTTCCAGGAGTGTGAGGCAGATCATCTTCATGTTACAAAAGTAGTTTGTGTTTAGAATTCCAAAGTCCTGATTTGATTCTTTTTTGTTACATTTTGCAGACTGAAGTGTCCATATTGCCCCATGGAACAAAACCCAGCCGATGGAAAGCGCCTCATCTTTTGATAATGGCAAGACTCGTTATGAAATAGGCTCTTCAAATACAGAAGTTGTGTGCAAGCAGAACTCTATAATGTCCTGCTTAATATAACAGCTGCTATACAATGGAAGCCGATTAGTTTAGTGGACCAGACAAAAACTTCCCAGGTTGAGGCAATGCAATATCCTGTACGTATACTCCATGTCTGCCTGTTTTAGGCTTCATCCTGGCAGCCTCAACAGGCACTGCTCCTGTTGTAGAGTTTATCCTGTCCCTGGTCACAATTCTGTTTCTTGTTGGATACCACAAGCGCTGTATGTGGAGCTGCTACCCCCTACTCCCCACTTTAATGCTTACAGATTACCAAAGTCTTGAAAACAGAAATGTGTTTCTGAGGTAAGAAAAGCATGTGGAGAATCCAGCTTATTCCTGTTTTGAAGAAAAAAATTCAAGTAAATTAGAATGCAAATGAGGACAATTGTAGGCTTACTGGTGTTTCCTAACATTTTAAGTCGGCCTCTGTATTCAATATTGTTCTTCAGAGACTAAGAGATGAGTATACAGTGGAACATTTCCTTAGAATATGAATACAAATACACAATTTTAAGTAGAGAAATAAAAGTTCAAAAGTCAGGATCAATTTTCTTCCTTATATAAACAATTTATAGCATCAGAGCATGTACTATTTAAATATGGTAAATCTAAAACCTGTATAGGTAATGAACAAGAGTTTGGTGTTAACAACTTGTAATAAAATGTTGCATTTTGTGTATGTAAAAGGGATTTTAAATCTGCCTTAGAGATTTTAATTTAGAGACATCCTTAGGCATAGATTATTCCTAATATCCAGGATTGGTGTTCTCATGAACTAATCTTAAAGATTTCCTCAAAGTTACAGCTCTTTAGAAATAGTTTTCTAAAGTGTTAAGTGTTATTTTACCTTGGAGGCTTCAAGTAAGAATTAATGCTTACAACTTACACTTTACAAAATGAGGCTGCTTTTTTCTGAAGCAAAAACTTGTACACTAGAGAAAGGATAATTGAAAAAAATCAATTGCCACTATAGCCTTTAAGAGTAGCCAGAGGCTTTATCTTGCTGCAAATATTCTCAATTCAATCCAAACCTGTACATATCAGACATCTAAAGGGGTAGCAGGAAACATAGAAACAAATTGAAATAAATTACTTTTCCTTTCCTTTGAATGTTCCCATACAATGCAATTCCTACAAAATTATATCTAAATCTTCAGTGTAAGACTAATTTGTATAAAGCAACTTAGTCTAGCTGGCCTGGAGCTGGATTTCTTTTTTGGGGGAGAATGCAAAAAAGTGTACTTGCTTCTGCAGTACACTACACTACACTACACTAATGTAGTGTGCAGTACACTATGCAGTACACTATGATCTACGATAGTTAACAAGGGATGAAATAACACTGCCCTTTAATAAAAAGGCTATAGATGACTTGTATTTTATAAATTTTTAATAGCATTTTTATGCATAAAGGAGTATGCAGTGAGGCAAGAAATGTTCTCTACCCAAGCAGAGAGGAACACAACTTGAAAGTACTTTGGAGCACCTTTTGGGCACCAGAGACCGGTTCTGTGGATTGAAGTTTTTCTGTGGACCAGAGAGGTCATGTAATGTCTGCATCCCATGGCTGGGGTTTGGCTTGTTTCTGTGGGCCCAGTTCCTGGCATGCTGTGGGCTGGTGCCAGTCCACGGACCAGAAGTTGGAGATCCCTGCTTTGGAGTAAGCAAGTAAGATCATGTGATATTAAAGACTATAGTATATTGAATTGGATACGGCCAATATATTTACAATTTTTAAAAATTATTTAACAGTTCTTCTATGCTAATGGTCCAGAATTCTTTTAGAGTTGAACATCGGGCAACATTTTAACACAAATTTCCAGCAAGAATTGCTACCAAAACTCTTCAAAAATAGAAGATTACAGCATAGCTGGAATGGTTCCTGGCTCTCAATAAGTCACTTGATGTATTCCTCAGTGCAACAATCCAGGCCAACTGTCATATCAAACTGGCATGAAACTGATATTTAACCACATAAAGCCTATAGAATCCAGTGTAGCATATCATATCCTGGAGTCTTAATAGCATCCGTTATCAATGTTCTTCACAAAGGTAGGGGAAGAGCCTCCACTTCCTCCAAGCACTCATTGTAAGCTTCTTGATAGTCCTCATGAGCCTTTATCATGATAACGCAGGTTGGGCGTTTTGAGCCTGCTGCGGCTCCCAAATCCTGAATGCAAAGGAAGAAAATGATTTAGTTCCTTGGATCACACGGAGGTCTCCCTTTTTTCAACACAGACTACTCATGCATATTTCAAGATGCAAACTAAACAAATCCAGTATTTTAGAAATTTGATTTTAGCCCTCCTCAGGGTAAAGATCTAACTTCTCTAAAGCTTAATTCAGCAACTGCACTGTAAACATCTTAAGAAATGGAAAGCAAATTTCAACAACTTGAGAATAAATAAGGCTTACTTAATGCTTCAGAATTCACTCTTGATGTGAGACAAAATAATCTTGCTAAGATATTAAAATTTAAATAATTTAAAGGAAAGATATTAGGGATTCCAATGTTTTTGGAATCATCCATATTTACAAACCTTATACAAAAAATAGCTTAAAATTTAACATGGCACCTGAAGGACAAAATATATAGGAATCATTGGCGTTATAATTCTTAAATTACCACTTCCCTGTCATTTCAATTTCTGAGCTCACATTAGAATAGAATAGAATAGAATAGAATAGAATAGAATAGAATTCTTTATTGGCCAAGTGTGATTGGACACACAAGG
>JANHFM010003076.1:511372-530246 GCA_032468115.1 Grayia smithii
AACAAGGCTCCCAGGGCTACATTCGAAGTATAAGACGCACCCTGATTTTCACCCACTTTTGGGGGGTAAAAAGGTGCTTCTTATACTCCGGTAATTGACCAATGTCATCCAATAAGTTTCAGATATGAATAGATATTTGACCCTAGATCTCTATGAATGGAATACATGCCAGAATGAATTGTAAAGTGTATTTTACAGTATTTTTCCCACTCTAGTAAACATTGTATCATCTCTGATATACAGAGAAAGAAAATCTTGAATCCATCTTATCTGTAGGGTATCTGTCAGCCGAGCTATTAAACCCTTTGCAGAACCAGGCCGTCCACCAGATTGGTTTTCTCAGAAGGTAAGAAGCTTAAATGCTACATTTGTGCGAAATAATGGCCTTTTGTTTTACTATTGGGAGCTATCTGCTCAAGAGGCTTATTGTGAACATCTAGGAAATAAAGATCATGCATTAAACTATTTGGAGCTTTGCTCCACAGCATATTCACATTACCAAAAAAAAGGGGGGGGACACCCCTTGATATTGTTTTAATTATCATTAATAGAGCACTATTTTAGAAGGTCTGGAGATAGCTCTACTGGTGCCAGTGCTGCAGTCAGCATCCCTGCCTGGTTGCTACACACAAAGTTCTATATAGTTTATCAGGAAAGTATGTCCTCTTCCACAATTTTAGAAAATATCTTTATAACATGGAAAATGTGTAATATACTACACATTATTGAAATATTATCTTTAGTGTTGTTTATAGTGACTAATTTCTAAAAAACGTATATATGTACTTTTTTCTAGCACTGTGCATCGCAATATTCTGAGCTCCTGGAGACAACAGAGACTCCAAAGTGAGTTTAAAGGCTGAACGATTTCTTATCAGGGGAAAATAAGAATTTGAACACAGTATGTCCTTGTTATTTGTTAAAGCAGCCTGACTGCTGGCAGGCTTCTGTGGAAGCCTGGAAAATGTTGGGTATAAAGCACTTCTAAATTATTTTTGAAGCTGGTTCATCTCTACTAACATGTTCAGCCTTTGAACTGAAGAGCATGACAGCAGAGTGAGTTTACTAGAGCAGTTGAAACTGCTCCCAGACAGTGATTATTCAGGATTACCACAACTGTGATAGTTTGGGTACATTCAAATACAGGGGTGAAACCCAGCAGGTTGTGACAGGTTCTGGAGAACCGGTAGCAGAAATTTTGAATAGTTCAGAGAACCAGCAAAAACCACCCCCCAGAGTGGGGTGGGAATGGAGATTTTGCAAGATCCTTCTCCCAAGAGTGGGGTGGGAATGGAGATTTTGCAGTATCCTTCCCCTGCCACGTCCACCAAGTCACGCCATGCCCACAGTAGTAGTAAAAAAAAAACTGAATTTCACCACTGTTCAAATAAAAGATATTGCTGGTAACTTGAATCCCAGCTTCCCATTTACCTTGTAGATTTGGTGACTAAAAGTAAGAATAGAGTAAATAATCCCAACTCAGGAATGCATTCTGCTTTTTATTTAATTATTGATCTTGCTTTTCAGAAGATTTTTTTTCTCATGCTTTTTCCAATAGTGTTTTCAATTAAAAATATATACTATATTATGTGATGTTTGTTTAACCAGAATCTAATTAAAATAGATTTGAAGTGAAGCCCTCATTAAATTGTACACACAGTACTGCAGGAATAGCTAATTCTGATCACTAACTTTCACCCCAATAGGTACTTGACTGAGATTACTTTAGTGCATTCTTAAACTTTACAATAGTTTTTTAATGCATTACAAAAGACCAAAAGCAGTAAGTAATAAGTAATGGGGTAAGGAGGAGGTACAGAAAGATTGGATGTACGTGAATGCAGGGTGCTTCATCTGCAGGGGTTGGATTTCTGTTACTGGTCCCTAGAATCTTCTTCCCTCCCCTTCTGGTTTTTTGTGTGTAGAAGAAAGCGGGGTGAGAAAGGAGAAGTTGTAGAAACTGTAGAAGATGTTATTGTAAGAAAACTGACAGCAGAACGAGTGGAGGAGCTTAAGAAGTTGATTAAGGAGACACAGGAAAAGTACAGGTAGGTCCCAGATTTTTGAGACGTCAATGATACCCTTGTTTTCTTCAAGAATGATTGCTGATAATTAATGAAATTAATTGTATATCCTGTATTTTCTTTACAGGCAGCTGAAGAGAGATGCAGAACTGATCCAGGCAGGACATATGGATCACAGGCTGGAGGAAATTTACAATGACATTGTGATGTGGGTTATCTTATTTCCCTGTTCTGTCACATTCCTCCCCAACTTTTCCACTCCCAAACTCCATGTGTCTTGAATCCTTGGGATCAAGCAAACTTTTCAATGAACCTCAAAAATGAAGTTTATTTAAGCATACATAAAAATTACTGAGATAAGCAATGTATTCTTATGCTTCTATTGTAGTATTCATGTCATGCCTTGCCAGCCTACCTGCCCTTTGTAGCAGAATTTTGATGAATCGCCTACAGGTTCTGTTACCTGTACCTGACATCTTTTAAATTTTGTTTTCAAGGATAAAAAAAATGAAGTGTTTCTCACTGTTTTTATCCCATGTTTGTCTTATATACAGGTAGTTATTGTTTAATGACCATTTGTTCGGCAACTTTGTTTCGAAGTTATAATAGTGCTGAATGAGTGATACTTATGATTCGTTCTTGTACTTGCAACTCTCACAGTATCCTCACAGTCATGCGATCATGATCAGGGTGCTTAGCGATTGTCTCATAATTATAACATTGCGGCATCCGATCATGTTATTGCCATTTATGACTCACTGCTGATTTCTGATAAATAAAGTCAACGGGAAAGCTGGCAGGAGGTCACAAATGGCATCCATGTGGGATTCACTTAATGACAGCAATCAGAAGTGCTGTTACTAAACAGCACAGTCACTTGACATTGTGCTTTACAGCCAGGTTGTTTGGTGATAGAATTCTGTTCCTGATTACTGTTGTTAAGTGAGGATTAGCTATATGAGTGGGAAGTATCCTGTTTTGCTTCCATAACTATGTGTGATCTGCATTTTTTTCAGGAAAAAAAGAATAGAAGAAGAAGAGGCTGAAATAAAGAGAAAAGCTACTGATGCCGCTTATCAAGGTTTGTTGGAATTTTGGATTTGTAGTTGAGCTAAGGTCCTCAGAATTAAACTTCTTAGACAGAAATTAAAAGTAGTAAAATGCAGTTTAAAAAAATAAGACCCACACAATTATTTGGTCATCCCAATTTCCTCTTCAAATTTCCTGTCAAAAGGCTGAGCATTTCATAGACTTCTTATAATACTGTCTTTAAGGCTGGACTTAGAACTCTAAGGCACGATGGATTGCCATAATGATCCTGTACCAAAAAAATAGCATAGAAGAAATGAAAAGAAAACCTGACATAATCAAGAAATTATCAGAGAGCTAGTAATGAATATTCTTCCTGTTTCGTATTCATGAATAGCATGTGGGATGGAATTAAAAGAATTTAGGAGAATACCCATTGGACTGACTTGGGGGTGGAAAAATTGACCACATTTTGTGTTGATAATTCTTAATTGATATGAATAATGTGAACTAGAATGTAATTTTCTGCCTTTGTTTCTCTAGCTCGTCAAGCAGTTAAAAATCCATCAAGAAGGATGCCAGGAATGATGGTCCGTTCTCCAGCAGGGTCAACATCACCAGGAGCAGAGTATGCTCTAGGAGACTTGTCTCAACCCAGTGTGGAAGAGACAAGTCCAGGGGTAAGATCTGGCAGGAACATGAAGCCATTAGGCTGTACAGAGCTTTCCACAGCTCTCACAGACTTCCTGCTTTACAGGCACATTTTGGTGACAGTACTAATACAGGGAAAAACAGGTGGAGATACATGAATGACAAGGGAAGCTAGTGTGATGGAGGAGCTGCTTGGGATAGGCTGTCATTGGCCCTGTTGGGAGGAGTCACAGGGACATGTCAAGATGGTGAGGATGTGGCTTTGAACAGTGTGGTTTTTCTCTTCCTCAGGTAACTCCAGGGACATTGCCCAGCACCCCAGTTGCCTCCTTCATTGGGATCCCTGACACCCCTATGGGCTCCACCTCCCTGGATGCCCCCTTGACCCCAGTCACAGATGATTCAACCCAGAAAAAGATGCTAGGACAGAAAGCGACTCCGCCTCCTTCTCCTCTGCTTTCAGAGCTGCTGAAGAAAGGCAGCCTCCTGCCTACAAGCCCCAGGCTGGTATGGAGTCCCCTCCTTACATGTTTAAAAATCTGGGGGAATCTCTGTGACTGACTTTCACCAGAAAGGGCACAAAGCTTTTCAGATGGAATAGTTTGGATAGAATTTAGGAGTGAAAGTGATGCACGGCATCAACATAGTACTTTTTCCATGGTGCAATGAAGCATACTTAACAACCCTGGCAAAAAGGTGAAATTGGGTGTAGTCATGTAATGCCTCACTTAAGCAAAGCTTAACAATAAATTTCCTGATCCCTATTATGATTGTAGGTTGAGGAATACATATAGTCAAATATACTTTGGCACATGTGGACAACAAATTTGAGAAAACTCTTCTTAATCTGATCATCAGTCTTCCACAGTTTGGCATGTTCAGGACATATTGGCACCAGAATTCACAGACAATATGGGCTTTAGTTGTAGTTATAAATTCCAATTCCAAAATATCAGATTTGGGGAAGGCTGTTCCTACATTTTTTTTTCTTTTAGTAAGGTTAGTATTTATTAATAATGGTTATGCTTCAATCATTACTCTTAATATTTCCAGGGTCAGGTTATTTTTAGTTATAGATAGTTGTTGAATTATGACCATAGTGGGACCCAAAATTTCAGTTGTAAGTTGAGGTACCAGGAGACTGATTTTATGACCATTTTTATAACAGTTGTGAAGTGAGTCACTATGACTGAAGTGAATCAGATGGTTGTGAAATGAATCATGATTGTTAAGCGAATCCATTCTTTAAAAAAACCGACAAACCCACCAGAAACTGGCCAAAAGTGTCACAAATCGTAGCCACGTAACCATGGGATGTTTCAGCCAGTCATGGATGTAAGCCAGTTGCCAAGTATTAGAAATGCAATCACATGACCACAGAGTGTGCAGCAGTCAATTTTGAGGATGGATCATAAGTACTTTTTTTAAAGTTCAAATTAGTCCTAAATTGAGGACTACCTGTACAGATAGTTCTTGACTTAAGATAGCAACTGGGCCTGAAATTTCTGTTGCTAAGCGATGAAATTGTATAGCATGACCATATCACTTACAGTAGCAACAACAATCCCTGCTGTACTGATTGCTGTTGTTAACCAAATCCCACAGTTGTTAGGAGAGACAACTTCCTGCTGACTTCCCACAAGCAATTTAGTGGGGAAGCCAGTGGGAAGTTAAGTCCCAGGCAGCTCACAAGCAGGTTGGCAGGCAGGTAAGTGACTGCTGTTGGGGGGGAGAGCACAATGTGGTCCATGAGGGGGTGTATCATGGTTCAGGGAGAGTGGTGGGGTGTGCAAATGATGTGGGAGGTATGTTGACGCTCAGTGAGGGTACGTGGGGGTAGACGAGTGGCGAGCCTGGCACAAACTCAGAGGGGCTAGGGGTGGGTGCATGGGTATGGAAGACTTATCCCAGTAACTTTCCCTGCTAGCTTCCCCATTCACTTTTTGGGGAAACCAGGAAGAAAGGTTGCAAATGACAATTACATGATTTTGGGGTCCTGCAACCATTTGTCAGTGCAAACCAGTTGCCAAGTGCCTACATAGCAATCACTTGACTGCATAGGTCCTGGGATGGCTGGAACTAGTCACAAACATTCATTCAGCACCATTATATCTTCAAACAGTTGCTGAATGAAAGCTCATGACTTCCTGTATGTTATAAAGGTATTCAATCTAGGTAGAATAAAGATATCTTAAATGAATTCTGCAAATATTAAAACTATGAAAGAGGTGGCAGGACTAACCAAAATGCATAGAGTGAAAGAAAATTTCCCTGTGCTATGTGTGACTTGGAAACATATGACCCATTAGGCCATGGTTTCAGAAATATTTTCCTACCAGATTCTTCAGTGCCTTGAGCAACGACAGAGCTTCTAATGTACTGCCTTCACTGGAAACATTCTTAAATATTCAGGGAGATATTCAGAGATGAAAATAGGCCATGCTGAACTGTATAGCACAGTCAAGAATCAGGAGTTGACCACAGTTGACGGTAAAATATTTTATAACAATACGAACTGTCATAACATTTGTATAGTTTGTATTATGTCATAAAATATTTTATGAAATTTGCCAGATTCCACAGGATGACGAATTATGGATTTTGGACACATTCTGTAAATTAGCTCATTTGAGATATTGTGGTGCAAAAATTGTTGCCCTTCGGTGCAACATTTTGTACAGTTATAGGTTTTACACACACAGTTTTAGTAGTTTATAGATTCCTTAAAATGGTGTCTCTTAAACTATTATAGGACAAATGTAAATGCAATAATTACATGAAACCTTACTTCATTTTTACTGCTGAAAGTTTGCATTAGATTGGATGACTTAATATATTTAGAACTCATCCTTGAATTTAGAAACATTCATGGAGTTCAAAAAACCTATGTTTTCTCTTGTTTTGATGAAACTATGAATCACAAATCCATGAGATGGGCAATTATACATACAAATAGTGTATACATACATGCATACATACATGCATACATACATACATACATGTAGGCAGTTATAGCTGTAACAACAACTTCTATTAGGGTGGGAGATTATCCAAGAAAAAGATGTATTATGAGCCATGTTAGGGAAGTTCCAATGGATGATGGTGCTGATCCTTTGTATTGAGGCACTGTACTTTTATGAAGGTAATACATACCTAGTGTTTGTTTCACTGTTTACACCATGGTTAATCTATCTCTTCCTCTTGTGTGTGTGTGTTTGTGTTTTGACAAAACCTGTTCTTTGTTTCTGAGTGTGTCCTAAAAATATTGGAAAGGTTCTGTCTCTGGTTTCCAAAAAGATGTTCTCAGCTTTGTTCCATTTTGTACTGAAATTTTGTTGCCTGATATTTTATCAAAAATTTGAATCCAACACAAGCCTATTTAGAGCCGGTTTTCATGACACATTTTTCTTGTTTATTGGTAAGCAAGGAATGCATACTCCAGTGTATTCTGGTTTCTATCCTTCCAGTTGATGCAGTTATTAAATAGCCATTGCTGATTATCATTCATATATCGGTAACAAATCATGGCTGTTTTCTTTTGTTAGCTGATGCCAGAAAGAACTTTCGAACAGCATAGTAAGCCTTAATCTGGTATGCTAGGTAGAGGCAGGAGCCGTTGTGGTATTCTACATTAAATGTTCAATTTAGGTTAGAATGCCAGGCATATCGAGACTTAGTGCAATCTCCCTGAATTTAACATCAGAATTTAAGATTTCCTTTGTTCTGTTCACTCTAAAGAACTGTGTTTAATTCCAACCCAACATAGAAACATAGTTTAGATAGGGATAGATATTGCATTTTTAAAAATTTCCCCTCTCTTTCTCCTTGGTGAACTTTTACACTCTGCAACAAATTCATTTACATTTCTTTATTCCTACAAAAGCAAGAAAGCTTCAGCCTTAAAAAGGTTTATTGGGGTGCCACATATTGCACCTGGGTGAGACTTTGTTACTTTAAAAAAATCTTCTTTGTGTTGACCTTCAGAATATGATGTGTTTTGGCAGGTGGCAGAGGGTGAGCTCTCTGTTGTTGCTGGGCATCCAAGCAGCTCTGGTCTCCTCCTGGAAGTGGGAGGGGTTCTTCCAGTATTACATGGTGGGGAAATGCAGTCGTCTTCTACCACTATTCCTGCGACCGCTGCTGCTTCAGGTAGGACATATTGTTTTACACTGTTTTATCTACTGTTTAAAACCTGTAAATGTAACACTGCAAAAGTTAAGTTCTTGGAAGACATGATAATTGTACAAAGTGCAGCATTTTTAATCTAGGCGTTATGAATGTTACGTAATATTTGATCCTTCTGCTCTTACTTGATCTATAGATTTGAATACTTTCAGTATGATGTGGAATTTGCTTTCCCAAGTATGAGAAAGAGAGGGGGAGAGAGAGAGAGACAGACAGACAGACAGACAAACAGATTGTAAATTTGGCATATCTTTATCAGTTAAATACTATTTTTTTATAATTTGATCTACAAAAATGAAGTAGAACCCTTTGGTGCAAAACATGGATTGCATTTTTCCAGTAATATATGAATTATATTAACACCCACTTGAAAGCATGCTATGACCTTGTTTGCATATGTTTTGGGATTCTAATAGGTGACTTCCAGCATAGTTGCCTGTAGCCGTTTTGTAAAAGGTGTTGTATGTTAGTGTTGTGGCATGAGCTACTGTGGGATAAGTACAGGAATTGCTTGCTTTGTAGTCTTCTTAGCTGTTGCTTGTGGCCTAATGTGCCTTTCCTGTCTTCCTACTTTGTTAGGTGCTCCTACTCTTTCCCGCCTTTTAGAAGCTGGTCCAGCACAATTCACCACATCGCTTGCTTCCTTTTCTGCTGTTGCCAGTGAACCTCCAGCCAAACTCCTGCCTCCCCCTATAGAGTCCGTGTCTCAGGCCACCATAGTCATGGTGCCCACGCTACAAGCGCCACCTGCTGTGCCATCTGCTGCAACTCCAGAAAGTGTAGCGACAGGTGCGTCCTTGCACTCATATGCCACTCAGTACCTAACAGAAGACTGTTTCCCTTGATTTAGAGGAAGGGCTGTATGAATGTGGGCTGTGGGCATCTAAATTTAATAGCAGAGTGATAGATGGCTGGACTTCAGCAGCATCATACTAATTATAGAGCAAATGATTGGCTCAAGGCTGTTAAGAAAAAGTTCTCATGAGTTTCAGTCAGAACAGATGAAAGAAAGGGTTATGGTAAAAGTACTGCAGTGGGACTAGAATTAGGCTTTGATGCTAAGAAATAGCTCTTCTTTTGATTTTAGAACTTGGTGGGGGAGGGGAGAGAAAGGGGTACCAGCCTGCATGTGCCTTTATGCAGGGCTGTGGAATGCTTTTTTGATACCTTGATCTGACCCACATTGCTGGTTGCTGCAGCTGCCAGGCTTTCACTTGACTTGTCACTCTTGTCCAGTGAATCAGCCCAACACCTGTGTTTCCATGGAGGCAGTGCCTGATCCTCACACTGTGACAGTATCAATGGATAGCAGTGAAATTTCCATGATCATTGATTCCATCAAGAAAGACTGCCTAGGCTCTGGGGCATCTGGTGCTGTAGGGACTTCCAAAGACCACATGGATAGCAAAGAAGACCTGGATCTGGCTGAGAAGATGGATATTGCCGTTTCCTACACAGGGGAAGAGCCTTCCTACACTGGGGAAGAACTTGATTTTGAAACTGTCGGGGACATCATAGCTATCATTGAGGACAAGGTAATTATCCAGAGGCCTGAGCTTTTAGTCGTAGTTTCTAACAGTCAAAATTTCTTTCATTGAAAAGCATTTGCCTGGTTTACTTTCCGTCATTGTTTTAACTTCCTCAACAGATAGTTTCAGCTCAAAATATATTAAGTTTCTTTGACTGATGAAGAATAAAGACCCACAGATTTAGTAATCACAGCCAAAAATGGAAATAATTTCCTTTAAAAAGAAGTGTTGCATTTGTTATAATCTTTCACAATCCAAAAGCCACTGATTTACATAGTTATCCATCTGTAATAGTATGCCTGAATTATGGGAAAGTGGCAAAAAATTGTTTCCATCCATACTATCACTGCATTCCGGCATGTAGAACAGTGGGAACCTCACCCCTGCAGCCCCAGTTACCTTTCTATTGTACAAATGATCTATTTCTGCTTCTTATGTTCTTGTTTGGAAAGGTGGATGATCATCCTGAAGTCTTGGATGTAGCAGCGGTAGAGGCTGCCTTGTCTTTCTGTGAAGAAATTGAGGATCCTCAATCTCTGACCAGTCCTTGGGAGCACCCCCTCCAGCGGGAGCATCCAATCCAACAGGAGCACGAGAAGCAGAGCCAGATGCCCCAAATGACAGTAACAATAAAGCAAGAAAGACCAGACTGTGAGGAATTGGAAGCAAAAGGGATCCGAGATCTGATGAGCCTTGGAGATTTGGGAGCAGATATAAAAACTGAACCTGCTGAACAAGGGCAGGTACGTTTGGGCTCCGAAGAAGCCGCTGTACTAGCAGCTAGAACAAGTGAAGCTTCTGAATTGAGGGGCCATATATCTGAAGATGAAGAGACAACAGTGGTTGGTTTGACAGGCTCTGATATGGATGTAGAATCAACAAAAGATGACATGGATCGTGGCAGTGTGAAAGCAGAGGTAAATCGATAAAGAAGCTATGGGTAATTTAGAATTTGTAAGTAAGAAATGGAAAGGGTAGCCATGTATTTGGTTTGGTTCCATTTAAAATTTTGGCTAAATTTGGCACTGTAATGTTTTGATGCCAAGACATTAAAATTTAATCTTGAATGTTAAACCCAATATAAAACATTTGTGATCGGTTATGTCCCAGCTTCAGTAATTTTAAAATTGTACTGAGCTCTCTTCTCTTGTTGAAGACTGCTGCAAACGTCTCTGTGCAGTCACTTGTCTAGAAATGTCCCTCGCTGCTTCATAAACGAAGTCCAAGATTCTCAGCAACTAGAAGGCAATTTCCAATATCATATACTACTATTCTTCCCCTTGCGAGATTACACCCCACCCAGGGCTCTGGTCATTGGTTAGGCATACATGTGGCTGTCCATTTGGGGTTCTGTCACTTCAGCCTCTTGGCCTGCTTTCATTTCACAACAAAAATTCTTTTCTTTCTAGCTTCCCCCTGATGAGGAGACTTCCTCTCCACATGCTCCAAGTGCAAGTGAGGATTCCTCACAGGCAGATGTCCACCACAAATATGAGCTGTCAGGTAACTGCATTGTATAGACTGGGAAGCAGGAAGGGCAACCTATGTGGATCTGATGGAGAATGTCTTTTAAAATTATGAGCATTTCACCTGTTGTTGTTTTCTTTTCAGAATCAATGAAAAATGAAGCTCAAGCTCTTTTTGAAAACCAGCTGAAGGTATTTTATTTATTCTTTGCATATGTGCAGGATGAAAGCAGCCATTCGTTGTTTTGCAACTGATTTATAGGCAAAGAAAGCCAGCCCTACTGCAGAAACCCATCCCAATTCATCCTGATGCCCAGAATCAGATGGGATCAGTTAACTTTTCTGGAAGCAATGGGAAAGGATAGATGGGAGACTTTAGTGGTGGGTAAGGGTTCAGTTAACAGCTTTGCTAATGTTAGGAGTTTATTTTTTTGTGTGCTGCTTTTTTTAGCCAAGGTCCTCCTGAAGAATTATTTGTACTAGATACAGCATAATTACAATCAGACAGATAAAAACAAAAAGGCAGCAGTATGTCTATAATGTAAACATGAAAAATAACGTAACAAAAACCAGGGAAAAACAAAACCTCAGTAGCTGCAAATGGGTTGTGGGAAAAGTACTATTTGGCTGAATTTTGCTTGACAGTGATGCCACTGCTGAGAAGGTCTGGTTTTAAAAAGGCCCTCGGTCCAAATTCAGATATGTGAGACAGAGCTCCATCTGAACATCTAATCAGGCAGTACAGATTAGATGGGGAAGCTGTTGGCATGTTCTGAGCATGTTCTGCCATACGCTAGGGGATGTTTCTGCATGTAGCTTTTGCTTTCCCTGCAACCGTCATCTTTAGAGGCTGGTGCAAGTGCTATTGTTGGCAACTGCATTTTGGCTGGGCTGACTTGCTAGACTTTTAATCCTGTATTTCGGGATGCTCAGGGTGAAGAGGATGAGGAGGATGGTGCCAGCGAGGCTGCCAGTTTGGAGGAGCCCAAAGAGGAAGATCAGGGTGAGGGATATCTCTCAGAAATGGACAATGAGCCCCCTGTGAGTGAGAGTGATGATGGCTTCAGTATCCATAATGCACCTTTGCAGTCTCACACGCTGGCTGATTCCATCCCCAGCAGCCCTGCCTCCTCACAGTTGTGAGTATTGGTCAATCTCCAGCTATTCAGTAGATACCCCAGAGCAAACTCCAGCTGGCTGAAGGCTAGATATAGTTTTGTCCCTTTGTACTATAGTCTGTAGTGTGTATTAATTGCAACCTGTCTAATTTAGAACACTGTCTAATGAGTTGTTGATTTCTGATGGAGCCTGATGGTTAGACTCCAGCTTCGAGGAGAGCAGCAATCCTTTTTTGCAGGAAAATGTAAAAGAGATGGGGATTCCCACTGAAGGTCATAGTTCATTACTAGATCCTTCTTTATATGCTTTACTTCAGGAAGTAAAGTACTTGTATCTTTTTCTGAAGAATGGCTTTTCCTGTCTTGCTCTAGTTCTGTTTGCAGTGAGGATCAGGAGGCTATTCAGGCACAAAAAATCTGGAAGAAGGCTATTATGCTGGTTTGGAGAGCAGCTGCTAATCACAGGTAAATCAGCAACCTTGGGATTTGCCTTGGTTCTCCTGGAAAATAGAAATAGGAATTTGTATGTCACAACAAGCATCATCTTGAAAGAAAACTTAGGTTGTGCAGGATGATGGGGTGGAAAGAACCTGTTAATTGCATGCTTGCCATCTGCAACTGTTATCAAATATTTTATATATAGAGAGAAAATTTATTTTTATTATTGAAAAAATAATTGCAATTGTTATCAAATATTTTATACAGAATTTATTTTTATTATTAAAATGTTTTTTAAAAAAAACTTTGCAGTCTAGACTTACCCATAGGAGCCTTTAGCACATAGTTTGGCAGTCTCTGAAGTCCATTTTTTACTTTAACAACTTCTTTACCAAAAAGTTCTTATCAGGCACATAGAGGTGCCTTAGAAAATAGGTGAAATGAATTAATTTCGGCAGAAGCTTTCAAAAGCAGTGCATATCTGGTGATCTGAGGTTAGCACCTTTTTTCTTAGAGCTGCATCTACTTGCCTTTTACATGCTTGCTACTATATATTACAGCTTTACTGTACTATATTGTATCACCTGGTGCAAATGTTCACTTCTGTTTTTTCTGGAATTCATGTCACAGACTTTCAGGCTGCAATTTTTCTTCCTTTTACAGTATATTGAGCAAATAAATGGATAGTATATTAAAAAAGTTTTCCAAGCTTTTTCAAGTGGCCATGAAAGCCAGCTGGGTGACCTTGGGCCAGTCATTCTCTTTACCCAACTCATCTCACTGGGTTGCTTTTAGGGGGGGAGGGGAATAGGAGGAGGAAGGTGTGCTGGATATGTTTGCCTCCTTGAGTTATTTGTAAAGATAATGAAGGTGAGATACAAATGAATAAGTTGGAATTTTGTTTATTGCCTTAGGACTAATAGATCTATTTTAGGACTAATATTTCTTAGGACTAATATGTCTTCTTTGAACAGGTATGCCAATGTCTTCTTACAGCCCGTGACTGATGATATTGCTCCAGGCTACCATAGTATTGTACAGAGGTTAGTATTCATTTTATATTGATATTGAGCTACCTAGTCCTTAGTCTGCTACTGCTTCTATAGTCTGGCCTGGGGCCCATTCAGTCTAATAATAAAATAGCAGAGGAAAACATGAGAGTACAATTAATTTAAGTGATACTTTGATGCTTGGAGCCTATTATAATGTGCTTTATTTTTAATGCATTTAATTTTAAGCTTGATTCTTTTGCAGGCCAATGGATTTGTCAACAATTAAGAAAAATATTGAGAATGGGTTGATCAGAACCACAGCAGAGTTCCAACGTGATATTATGCTGATGTTCCAAAATGCTGTCATGTACAATAGCTCTGATCATGATGTTTATCACATGGCTGTGGAAATGCAGCGAGATGTCTTAGAGCAGATTCAGGTAAAGGCACAATGTTAATGTCTTCATTGAACAACATTCTGATTTGATATGGGAGATATTAATGTTTTTAGGGGACTGGCTTGCTGCTTCTGGTATTATTAATGTCTTTCTGGCATAGAATAGAAAGAAATAGGTTAACTTAAAAAGACTGATACCTGACTATTTCAAAGCAAGCAAGAAGTATATAGCGTTAAAAACAAGCTAATTGTTTCCAATGTTATGATGGTAAGATGCTGTTCTTACCATCTTGGTAAGAGAAAGAATAAAACTTTATATTCATTCTGAATCCTAATGCATACTGTGCAATGGTGGTTTTTTGGTTTTTTTTTTAGCAATTTCTAGCCACTCAGTTGATCATGCAGACGAATGAGTCTGGAATCAGTGCAAAAAGTCTCCGTGGACGAGATTCTACTCGGAAACAAGATGCTTCGGAGAAGGTAGGACCAATAAGAACGAATGAATCTTGACTTTGAATATTATCATGGGAGGATTTAAAGCTGCTTTTGAAACCACAAAACTAGTGTTTTGATATTTAAATTGTTAAGACTTTCCTGCCTAATAGTATCCTATGAATTGGAGATGCTCTGAATGTAAAATATATGAAATAGTGACTCGTTACAATTAGGAGCTTAGATATTTTGTATTCATTCTTGTCAAATCCATTTACCTCTTTTGTTTGTTTCTTATTAGGACAATGGCCCTATGGGCTCCCCAGCATTCCTTCTTTCTCTCTTTGTAAGTACTTAACAATCACGATTACAATAATTGTAATTGAATACATAATAGAAACCTTCCTAAAATGTTAGGAAGATTCTAGTTCTTTTGTTACAGAAATCTAAGAAACCTTCAGTTCTGCTTTAAACTGTTTTAATAGTATAGTATAATACTATAATAGTATTATAGAGATAGAGGCTTTTGTCAGTTTCGGGTGGAAGACCCTGGTGTGGCTTACATTGATAGCTTTGTACTATATACGGTAATTCGTAAGATTGTCTTCAGCATTTTGAAAAGGCAAAGTGGGTTATTGAAAATAAATAAAATGAAACTTAATAATATCCTGATTTGCAGCACTTTAACATTGTTCTTTACTTGCTTGCAGGATATTTGGTGTTTTTAGAGATATAATAGTACAATAAACCTGCAACAAAACATTTAGGTAGTCAGCAAAGATCAATACAAATATTTAAATATAGAATCATTCCAGTCTTATTCATCCTCCTTGAACATAAATAATTTGACTAGAATCTAATTAAAAAAAGAAACCTTGTTAAAGTTTGGATGGAGTTGATTTTGTCTAGACAGAGAATTCCAGAGATAGCCAATTATATCTTTCCAAAAGTTCTAAAGAGTTGAGGATAAGTGTTGTAGTTTAGTTGAATAAGTAGCAGGAAGATTTCTGTTCAAACCCTACTTAATTATGTAATGCTTTGGATAATTTTAAACTAATCATTAAATTTTAACTCCTCTGTAAGGCTGTTGTTAAAAAGAGAATGGCAGAAAAAGTAGCCCTGTTCTTTTTGAATGAACAATTGACAAATTAAATATAAAACAGAGAACTCATTAATTCAATTCTTAGCAAGAAAATAATAGAATCATATGATGCAATAGTACTTTTTACGTGTTTTCAAATGTGACTATAATGGTTCATTTGAAAATGAAGGTAATTTATGTAAATAAATATTTTATTTAAAAAAATCAGGGGGAGTAAAATCCTAGTTGTGCTCCAAAAATCAGACTTTCCAAGGTTTTATGTTGTAGTTTGTTGTTGTGCTCGGTTTCAGTTTCTCCGCCTAATAATCGTTCCTATGGATTGATTGTAAGTGCTGTCTGTTTGAGCCTTACTTCCCATTAGAACATTGTTTCTTGTGAAACTTGTGTGTGTTTTTCTTGGATTCATTGTTCCAATATACATTGCATATTGTTGCAAGGTTTTGCTAACCTTGCTTTATGGAGTGTACCTTGCTATATCCATCTGGAAAAAAGTAATGTATGTAGATGAGATGCATGTACTTGTTTTACTGAATGATCTTTACAGTGCATATTGTGGTTTTCTAACTATATTTGCCTAGCTGAATAGTTGAGAACTAATTTTTACATATTGACCAGTGGTGGGTGTCAACCGGCGTTACCACTTGCTCGCCTCGCGCACGCGATTTGCGTGCGATTTGACTGATATTGACTCATTTTTCAATTATAATTAGGTGGAAATATTTCTCTGTTTAAATGTTCCAGAACTCCAGAATATAGTTTTATTGGAAAAATTTAAACTTTAAATTAGTTATGTAAAAATGCAGTATGACATAACCATAGCAAAGCCTAAAATCAATAACAGAACCCAATAGAAACATTTTCATGGCCACAGTTGGAATATATCATTGATATTTGAAGTCGCTCTGAGATAATGTATCATTTTTACAGTAATTTATATTTAATTTTGTTATATGTAAAAGAAAATACCATACACATTTAATGGTTGTGTAGCAGAATATATTGAATAGATTTATTCCTCACATATTTTAAAGATGAAAAATCTGTAAATATTCTTTAATTTGCCTCCCTTTACAGAGAGGAATTTTATTCCTCTCCACCCATACCTGTTTCATTAAGGGTTTTTGCTTTCAGAGTTGGTATTCCATTATTGCAGTTCTTCAACCACCCAGTGGCTTGGTTTAGATACTTTCCTAAACCTAATTTTTTTGAATTAACCACCACTCTTTGGATTTTCACAACATGCTACACTGAAACCAAATTAAAATCCATTATGTTTAATATAATGGGCTTAAACACAGATTCTGAATGAATTAAAAATCCTAACAGTAAAAGTAATTTGACAATCAGTTAGCAAAAGGGATGGTGGACTAATCATTACTGGATGTGTTCCAGCAAACCTTGGCTATCTATTATAAATACTTTAATTTGAATTTTGTGCCAAATAAGACGTTGGTTTCACTGCCTCCTTTCAATTCTAAGAGTCTGACTAATGAGAACCAAATTTCTGAGACGTATAGTAACTATCAGAAAACTAAAATACAGTCGTTTATTTGTTCCTTTCATGGGTAATCAGGGCAATCATTGTCTCTCAATACGCCAAAAATACATTTTCGCAGGTTCATCCTCCAGCCAAAAGAATAGGGTTGAGGATATTTCTAATACTTATCTATTAAGACAGAGAAACATGAGGACAGGCAGCCAGATGGAGAGGGCAGCAAATGGAAGTAAGCTATCTGATTGCCCTACATTCATGGACAGCCGCTGTGAGGAGATGCTAGGGAAACTAGTGCCAGGGTATTGCATCTGGAAGAGATCTTCTGTAAAGAGCAGCAGTTGATCAGGTATGTTAGACAACATCCCTTCTGTCCATTTGCAGAAATGAGCACATGTTGTTCAAATATAAGAAATTTCAAAACATCCCCAAACAAGCTACAATAGATATTTCCCCCATTTGCTCCTGAGCTGACACAAATCCCAGTAATTCCATTCCAGAAAAGAATCCTCTGTGTTATAGGAAGGAAAGCAGTATTGTCAGACTAGGTGCTGATTCTTTCCTGCTAACACAGATAGCAGCCAAGCCTCTCTGTCCTTTGCATAAGTCCTTCTAGTAACAGTGTTTTCCCTTTTCCTTTGCATTTTGAACAGGATGGGGGAACTAGAGGACGTCGTTGTGCCATTGAAGCAGACATGAAGATGAAGAAATGACGCAAAAGCAGGAGACATTCCAGGCTTTGGCATCTGAATGAGAATTTTCCTGATGCTAAATGAGATATGGCTCTGAATGGCCATGTGTATTAGTGTGTGTTGTCCTGGAATGCGTAACTGGGAACATCCCAGGCCTAGGAGAACAGTCCTCTGCCTGTTCTAAGGCAGTTGTAATCAGGTCCTGTGAGTGTTCTGATTAGCTAGCAACTGGTGGCTAGTATGTATTGTAATGTGATGTGTACAGATTTTTTTTATGTATTTGTGGATTGTAAATGTGTATAATAAATTGTAGAGAATCAAGTATAGCATCGTATGCTGGCTACTTTCATTTTTGTATTTTACTACTTTCAGGCCAGAACATCTTATTAAGCATTCATTTCCCTATTATTATTATTTTTATTTTTTTATTTATTTTTTAATCCCATTTATATCCCGCCCTTCTCCGGAGACTCGGGGCGGCTTACAATTAAGCACAAGCCAATGTGCTTAGCAAACATTGACAGTAACTCTGTTCTAAAGCTAGAAGGAAAACATTGATTTCTGCCACACTTCCCCACCACCACAAGTTTGCTTTATAACCATGTGTTCCTTAAATATTGTGCTTCTCCTGATTTTGTAACATAGCTGTCAAAGTCTTTCAGTATTGACTCTGGATGCTAGTCTGCATTGTCAATTTCACCACCCTTCACATATGTCCAACACAGTTCCTTTTATTAGAGTTAACAGATTTATAATAATAAATAATGTCTTTATAATGCCTTTATGATGTTTTTCTCAATGAGGGAAAAAGTTATTTTACAACTAGAGGACAGCACTTTTTAGTCTTTAAGGTGGCTGATTTTCATTATTCCTCCTAATACGACTGAAACAACTGACTTGGACCCATTTAATCTTTTTGTTTTTCAAGCATGTGACAGATTTTAGCAACATCATTTTTGTGATTCAAGACTAATTATATATATCTTTTCTAATCATCTATAAATATCCTAAAATTTATTTGGTACCAGGGCCTCTTAAGGCTATCTAGTTTCTATGTAGTATTTCTCAAAATGGGCAGTGACAACTATTGGGCTTGCTTATAAGACAAGCAATTAGGGTTGCACATTATTCAGCTCAGGGTTTATTCCACAAACCTGTAATCTTGGTGAAATATCTTATTCAACTGATATTTGGTTTTCTCCTTAACACTCATAGTGGCTGTCAAGTAAGATAGCTGGTTCATATCCCCCTCCCTGAATTTACCATATATTCCGGCGTATAAGACGACTGGGCGTATAAGACGACCCCCAACTTTTCCAGTTAAAAT
>JANHFM010003076.1:543116-565960 GCA_032468115.1 Grayia smithii
AAAAGAGCCTCCACGTGAAGGGGAATGCAACTCCTGACATTATTGGCTCTTCGGTAGATGCGCCCCGGGCAGCGATTGGCTCCTGCGTATCCAGTTCTTTGATTGGTGGAGCGGATTGGCCGCGAGGTTTGAAACAGGTCGGAAAAGAAAATATAAGTGGCTCATCTAGCAGGCGGCGGCCGAGCGGGATAGAGCAGGAAGGTGGAAGTGGAGCTGAAAGCACCAGGTAAGATTCCCATTTGAACTACATCTCGTCGCTTATGCTGGAGGAAGTCTCGGGGTTGGGTGCTCCTCCCAGCGCCCGATTTACGAGGGGCCACGCTGCCTCTTGGTTTTAGTAACGGCCTCCAGGTGGTCTTCGCGGATTCTATTAAGCGCCTTCGGAATTAAAAGTAATGAGCGCGACTGACTAAATATTCCTACACCGACATAGACGCCTTAATAAAAAAGGTTTTTCGTTCACATATTGCAGGCTAGGTAGTAAAATCCATAGGTTTGAGTCAACCTCTGATGCTACAGGAGCCTGGTCCTAGATGAAGATCTGTTGTCTAGGAAAATAATTGCGTGTGCGCGTGTTTGTGAGCGCGCTAAATCCCTAAATCATCTATTAAATGCTGCAGTGAGGGAAAAGGGGCAGCTGCTAATAGAGCTCAGCCCCCTGGTGAAGCTCTCTTTTGTAAGGCCTGCCTGGACTTGCTGCTGGTTGGTATGCAGTGCAGCCATTTTCTTCCAGTAGTTCTATCTATTCCAAGCTGTGTTTAGAAATAGTCAAGAGCCTGCAGGAGTGCCTATGCTTCCTTTTGCTGCTCTTACAGGAAGAGCACTTGGCTGTCATGGCCCAACGAATTGCTTCCCCGGTTGGACTGTTTTCTGATGAAGAAGCTGGTATCTCTCCTGTCCTGGAATCCACCATGGCAGAATGTGGACTGCGGCGAGCTCTTTTGCCAGATTTCTCTGCCATCTCTGCAGATCAAGAGCAGGTAACATTAAGGAGGACAGGAGATATAAAGAGGGGTTAGGGTCTGGGCTGGGGGTCTTCGCTCTACCAAATGCTGAAACAACTTAATTTTTATTGTTTGTCCCCTGGGATCAGGGCAAGAATTCCAACTAGCTCTGCTAGCCTGCTGCAAGGTTATCAGGAATTTAATACTACTGTAATAGATTTGGAGACTTCCAACCCAATTTGCATGCTTTCACAAAGCTTCAGGTTGGTGGACCTGAATGGCATTGAGCCATTAGTAAAGCAACCCAAGCTTTCCCATGTGGGAAGACTTTTGTTTCTAGAATTTCTGATAATGTGAAAAAAAAGGGACACAAATTTCTCTCTTGCCTAGTAGCCTAGTATAGTTTGTGCAATATGATTTTTAGTTTACTTTTTTGATAATCTCTATTGTTTCTATTAGACATGATTCAAGAATTAGTTTTGGGTTAATATGCGATGTTTGGTTTATCATTTAAAATCCTATGCTCATTATTATACTAATATAATATATTAAACTAGCAACTTACTATAGTTTTCTTCAGTCAGCTCATACATTCATGTAACATGGGAAGAAGAAATGAGGAAGTAAACCCACCTCTTTCATCTGCCTTCTCATCAAACATATGATCTGAATAGAAACTGATGTAACATGTTCCACAACTGTATATTAACTGTGAGGGGATTTTCCTTCAGTTTAGATTCAAAGTGGAGGAGAAGGCAATGGGGGTGGGTAGGCTGGCTTCTTGTGCTAGAGCCATACTCTATAAAGTAACCAGGGCAATGATGAGCACTCCGTTTCATTTGATTTACATGTATTTAATTAAAATGAAATGTGGTAAATATGGTTACATCCTCTTGTAATTCTTGTATCAACTTGTGCCTTCAGTTACATTAAGCATCAGTTTGGGAGCAAGTCTTGCAGCAAATTTCTGGCTATGCCCAAGGCCTTTTCAAGCCCTGAGCAGCTGAATTCCTTTTGCAATGCATCCCTATTTTAAATCTAACAAATTTAATGTGCCCTAATTTCTTCTTGCTTTTGAATTATTTCCTGTCACTGCTGTCCAGCCTCTCCATGTTTACCTTGTTCCAGTTTACAATAAAGGACTATAGTATTCTTGGGTTTCTGGGGAGGGGAGGAAGGGCTAGGCTTGATGGCTTCTATTTTTAATATGGTAGAATGTTAATATGTAAATCAGATTGATACTTATTCTGTTTTGCCAGACTGGTAAGGGAATAACAAATAACCTGTAACTTCTATAGACTGTTTCCAGTGACAATGGAAAGGTGAAGGTGTATGCAAGAGTGCGCCCACTGAAGCCCACAGAAATTGAGAAGCAAGAAGATCAGGTGAGTACCTGAAACAGAGTAGGAGCCCTCAATTAGCATAGGAGAACTTTGATAGGCCAATTTCTTTGCTTGCCTGTCGGGTTCACTTAAAATTGGTTTGCAGAGTTTTACATGCAAAAGAGCACAGGGGTGCAGATAATCCTCAACTTACAACTTAGTTCAAACACAGCACTGAAAAAAGTGACTTTGATAGATTGTCTGGATGTAAATATTTCAAATTAGGAATGCTCGCTGAAAAATGGTTTGCTGCTGTAGCAGATGGTTTTAGTTTCTGAATGCTAACTATATTTCTTAGGGTTGTGTCTGCATCGAAAATGCTGATGCCCTTCTTCTCAAAGCACCCAAAGATTCCTTTACAATGAGAAACACTGAGCGAGGAATTGGCCAGGCAGTGCACAGATTCACCTTCAGCCAGGTATGTTTTTTCATTTAATGTGATGGTGCTCATTCTTCTTGGACCTCTACTGAAACCAGTAGAGATTGGGGTGTTTGGCAGGACTCCTGCAAGGAGATTAGACAACTCATGGAGAAGCAGGGATTAATTCCGGATAATTTGATGTAATTAACCATACATCTAGAGTAATCGTACTCTGTATAATGATATTAATTCTTAGTATTTGATGTTCAGATCTTTGGACCAGAGGTAGGCCAGAAAGCATTCTTTAACGCAACAATGAAGGAAGTGGTGAGGGATGTCCTCAACGGGCAGAACTGGCTTGTTTATACCTATGGAGTCACAAATTCAGGGAAGACTTATACAATCCAAGGTAAGTATTGCTTGGCGTATAATGTTCCAGATAGCCTCTGCTTAATAGGGGTCCTTTGTCTTGACTATTTGCTTCTTTGTCCTTGGCTTGCAGGAGATGGTACTAACAGAGGGATCCTGCCCCAATCCCTAGCCATCATATTCAACAGTATTGGGACACGGTTGTACCGAGCCACAGACCTGAAACCTTTCCTATCAAACATAGTAAATTGGCTGGACAGCAAACGGAGTCATCAAGAGGAAGCCAAGAAGCAGGCTCTGATCTATGGTGGGACAAAGGAGGTAAGTGCCTCAAAGCTCTTAAGGAAGAGGATGAGCTGGTCAAAATCCCTGCTATAATTCTTCCTTTTGGATTGGCAGGAGGTGGCCTATACTCCTTTGCGCAAAAGTCACCGAAAAGCATCCCAATCACAAGCACCAACAAGTGGCAGTATTGACAGTGGCATTGGAGGACTCTCCTCTGTTTGCCAGTCGACAAACCAGACAAACTGGAGCGAGCTGGAAGGTATGCACTGTCCTGAACTTTGGTTCTGGGGAAATTTTATTTTCCATAGAATTGGAAAGCTAAGCACTGTAGGTACCTCAAAACTAAGAATAATAAAGTCTTCAGCAGTAAGAAATGCAGTAAAAGACATTCTGAAAAAATAGAATTCAAGGGAAGCATCTGCATCAGAAGAATATCTATAATCCTATTGTAAAACAGCCTTAACCAAAGTTGGGGGTCAGAATATGTTTAAATTACATTTCACAGAAAAGGACAAATTATGCAATCATTGGTTTTTCTGTAGTGCAGCTTAAACTGCCCCTTCAAATATCTTCTGGTTTAACAATTACTGGACAATGGAACATATTTTGTTCCTAACTGTAGGCTTTGTAAAGTAGAAGGGTATACAGGTAGTCTTCAACTTACAACCTCAATTGAGCCCAAAATTTATCTTGTTAAGTGAGACATTAAGTGAATTTTGCCCCTTTTTATGATCTTTCTTGCCACAGTTGAGAAGTAAATCACTGCAGTTAGTAAGTTAGTAACATAGTTGTTAAGTGAATCTGGCTTTCCGATTGTATTTGCTTGTCAGAATGTTGCATGGGATTAGGGTTAGAGTTATGAACTTGGGACGCTGCAAGGGTCATACGTCAGATGCCAAGCATCTGAATTTTAGTGACATGATCATGGGGATGCTACAAAGGTCGTAAATGTGAAAAATGATCATATGTCACTCTTTTCAGTGCCGTTGTAACTTTGAACTGTCACTGAATGAACTATTGTACCTACAATGTATAATGAAGCTAAAACTTTCATTTGGCCCTCAGAAATATATGAGAAACTTAGTCTGAAAAGAAAACATTGCTCTCTGCTTTAAGAGTAAGGGAACGTATGTATGTATGGAAGCTGGGATTATTGGGAACAATCACTATGCACTTTGGGTTTACTTTCAGAAACTCCATGTTAATTGGGTCTGCTACGAATTGTTACAATCACTGATAACTTGTTTTGTTTTGTTTTGATTGATAGAGACAGGACCTCACAAGATTGACCCAGATTGTATTTCGTTTGTGACTCAAAAGGATGTGCAATTTTCTGTCTGGGTCTCCTTCTTTGAGATTTACAATGAGCTGATTTATGACTTGCTGGAGACCCCTGCATCTGCCCCAAACCGCAAGAGACCCACACTGCGGCTGTGTGAGGATCATACTGGAAATGCATATGTTAAAGGTACAGCCCAGCCTTCTCACCCAGAATATAAATTGGACTAAACCTGTAGAATAATTAATTCAGCCGATCAGTCATCTAATAAGCCATATTTTGAGTGGCTTGAAGGAGTGTTAGTGCTATTTCAGTTCCCTGACTCATCTTTGTTTTTGTAGACCTGAACTGGATCAATGTGCAAAATGCTGAAGAGGCCTGGAAACTGCTGAAATTAGGCCGGAGAAATCAAAGTTTTGCCAGCACCCACATGAATGAGAATTCTAGCCGCAGGTCTGTCATATTCCTCACTTTGGTGACAGAGGGAGTATTGGGATTCTGAATGATTAGTAAAAAATTAATTGCCCAGGTTTGGGAAATATGAGAATAAATGAGCTTAATCATTTGAACTGGTTTATTTTCTAAAAATGGTTCTTCTCTTTCTCTCTGTAGCCACAGCATCTTCTCCATCCGAATTCTACACCTTCAGGAAAGCAGCAGTAAAACAGTCTCAAAGATCAGCGAGTAAGGGGAAACTTTCTTACTGAAGGCCTGAAGGGAATGGGAAAGACAGCTTTGTTTTGGAAATATCCATAGGGAATGCTGCCCTGTGTAGTTTTGACATGTGTTTGTCAGAATGACAACTTTGGGTTGTTGTAAAATGTTCAGTCTTGTGTCTAACCTGAAATGAAAAAGACTTTTCCCTCTGTGCCTGTATGGAGCAAGGCAACCTAAAATAGTAATAGCAATAGAACTTACTTATATACCGCTTCACAGTGCTTTTACAGCCCTCTCTAAGCGATTTTACAGAGTCAGCCTATTGCTCCCAATAATCTGGGTCCTCATTTTACTGACCTTGGAAGGATGGAAGACTGAGTAGACCTTGAACCTGGTGAGATCCGATCTGCCAAATTACAGGCATCAGAAGTAGCCTGCAGTACTCCATTCTAAACACTGTGCTACTGGGGCTCAGAATTAAAGGCAAAACTGATTGGACCGTGTCATGGATTCTCATGCTGATTGCCAGAATTTCTAACCTCGTTACAACCTGATTGGCGGGGGAGGAGGGGGGGGGGAAACCAGGCTTTGCATCAAACACTCCATTTTCTCTTCTCCAGGCTGTCACTGTGTGACCTTGCTGGCTCAGAACGCTGCAAAGAACAGAGAACGGGGGACCGTATGAAAGAAGCCAATAACATCAATACCTCCTTGCACACGCTGGGGCGATGTCTCACAATCTTGCGCCACAATCAGACCAAGTAAGTTAAAGGAATTTCTATTTTTAGCATTCATGGATTGTCTGTAGCTTTGTCTGGCCCTTCTGGTATTAAGTCCAGTCTGGTTGAAGATACTGCTGAATGTGTATACAGGTTCTAGGTTGAGATGAGGACGATGATGTGTGTGGATAGGCTTCACATTTTGTATTAACATTTCCAGAGCACAAATCCTATTCTCTGTCTCTTTAAATAGGATAAAGCAGAATGTGGTGCCTTTTCGGGATAGCAAACTAACCCGTGTATTCCAAGGCTTTTTCACAGGACGTGGGCAGTCCTGTATGATTGTCAATATCAACCCCTGTGCTTCATCATATGATGAGACCCTCCATGTGGCTAAGTTCTCTGCCATTGCCAGCCAGGTAAGAAAAGAAATATTGGAGTACATTTGGGTGGTTTTTGAGTTCTTTACTGGATAGAAACAGATAGGATAGAATAGGATAGTTCACTGCAATATTATTAGTACTGTTAACTGTGACTACCTAGCCAGTTACCAGTCTAATTACTAGGATGTCCTTCCTCCTATGCTGTCAACACAAAAGTTACGGAGCAAGATTTTTTTTCCCTGCAGTGATCATTTCCCTGTACTTACAGGACTAGAACAAATTTGGATGTTCTTTCCCATGGACTCTGCTTGCTCTGGAGAGCATGTGGGTCCCATTGGTTTCATCCATCACTCATGACAAGGACTTTGTGAAGCAAACAAATTATGTTTGAGCAATTTATGCTGATCTTTGGGAGACCAGTAATTTTTAGCTACACCCTTATCAGTTGCAAAGGTACAGCGCTTCATCCTTTGCTTTCCAACCAGGGAGCAGTGGCAACAAAAGTCTTCAATGTTGACTGGCTAAAAGTCCTACTGTACGCCTTCTCTCATGCCATTAACTCCTAGTGTTCTACTGAACTGTGGACTTTATAGTGACAGACCTAAATTGCCCACTCCGGGGAGCACTGAAGGACATTCTACTACATATATTACAACTTCTATAACTCAGTTCTGAGCCTGTCATTGCTGGACTTTTGTAAGGTTGCTACTTGGTTCCAGTCCTTTTCCTGTGGCTTGGGTAGCTTGTTGTGATCTGGTGCTTCGTTTGAATGTAGTATTCTCCCCTTTATTTGTTTACTGTGGTAGGGTTTTGAATAAATGAGACTGCTAATTGTGTGAGAGAGACTATATAAAAGAACAAAAAGTTATCACTGGTTTTTCCAGTGGTTCTCTGGGCATTCCTACTGGCAGCCTTCTGCCAGTAGGCATGTAAGATTGGAGTTCTAGGGCTGCTTCGGTGGTCTCAAGGGACTGAGGGAAAAAGGGAGGCGTTGTCTTTCATATGCATATTATAGTGGCAGTTCCCAACAAAAATCATCTGCTTTAGAAGATTTTCATTGTGGGCCAGTGTGGAGGCCCACAATCTATGTGCATATAGAAAATGATTACCCAAAGACCCACAGTTTCAAGCCACCTATTCTTTATGCAGATGTTTTAAAATAGTGTTCTATATGGTGGGTATTTTTTTCACAAGTTGCTTCCTCCTGAGGGTAAATATCAGGGCCACTATGTCCTGGAAGCCCTTTTCAAAAACATAAACATTATATTCTGCTTAGAGTAGCCCTGGCATAAGGTGGAAGGAAATGAGTGCCATTGTTTTTTTAACTGTGTTGATAGTATAATTTGGTCTCTTACAGCTTGTCCAGGTTCCTACAAAGGTGGGGCTTTTGTCTATCCATTCACTCATCAAGGAACACAGCATTCAAACTAGTAGGGCCTCTCTGTCTGGTTTGGATGAAGAAACAGATTCTGATGAAGACAGCGAAGATGAAACAGATGTGACTGCATATGATAAGGAGGTAAGAAGTTGGGCTTTGCTTATTTACTGAATGGAGAAGTTTTCATAGCTACTCAGTTGGATATCTCTGGGGCTTTAGAATCCTTCAACTTTTGAGCATCTGATTTAAGCATTGACCACTACTTTTAAATCAGGTGGTTGGGTCTGTGATGCATTCTGATGACTGCCCCATTGAACCTAAATCACTATGTTCTTTTTATTTTCCCCATCCCAAAATCCAGGATCTTGTGCATATAGTTGAAGCTATGCAACAGCTTCTGCTGAAGGAACGTCATGAGAAGCTTCAGCTGGAGGTGCGTCTCCGTGATGAAATCTGCAATGAGATGATGACACACCTACAACAGAGAGATCAGTGGAGCAGGTACTGTTGGAGCCACCTATACTTTCTAGTGATTGATCCTTGGCTTTCTATCCATCTTACAGTGTCATCTTCCTTTTTCCTTCTTCAATGTCTACTGTAGTGACCGTATGGATTCTCAAAAGGAGATGTTAGAGGAGCTTTATGAAGACAAACTGAATAATCTGAAGGTGTCACTGACAGACTACTATCTGGAGGAAATTGAGGTAGGAAAAAGAGGTAGATGATGTACTGGGGTTTTCTGGAGACAGGGACTATCATCCACCACAAAGAAAGAAGTGGCAGTTTAGAGAAGAAATGTCCTTTAAACTTTAGTATATTTGTAGTGTGGTGTGGAGAGACCTACCACTGATGCCTGCCTGCTTGCCTCCCTCTTTCCATTCTGACTCCAAAGCTTGTTGTGGGCATTAAAATTGTCTACATTTTGGTGGGCTTGTGCCACACGAAGCTTCTTAGAAAAGAAGCTCTGCTGCAACTCTAACTGCTTACCTGTTAGTGGTGAAACTTGGATGTCAAGTTTGGCCCAATCTCTTCCACAAAACTGATGTTCTTTTAAGAGTTGGTAGCTATTTGGTTATCTCCTGCTGGGTTAGGTTAGGAACCTGCTGGTAAGATAGCCTTGAGCTGCTTGACAACTTGGCAGTCTTTCAGTCCCAGTCAATAAATAAAATGCTGACTATTGCTAACAAAGCAGATACATGACTCTGATTCTAATAATGGAAATTCTTTGCTAGTGGAAGATTCTTTTATGTGTGGTAATTTGCCTTGATCTTGGAGAGCAATCATTTGAGAGGAGGGCTCAACTGAGAAATCAGTTTCTGTTAAACACAAGAGAGCAAGGTCTAATCACCCCATGACTTTGAGTTTTATCTAGCCTTTCCCAGAGAAAGCTACCAGAATAGGGAGATTCCCGCAGAATACACATAGAATAATAAGCTAACGTGTTAGAACTCTACAAGTGTGGGTCTGGTTGTTTGTGCCTGATACTTAAGAGTTACACATTTTTATAGGAACCTTATGGGAGGTACCTCCTTGATTCCACAGCTCCTGTCCCTCCATTTCCTTAGTTAAAGCATCTTATTTTTCTTCAGAATCGGGATGACAAGATCAAAGAGCTGGAGGTTGCCTTGCAGGAGGCAAAAGAAGAAAATTCCAAAGCAGGCAAGAGACAAGCTGTGGAAGCACCTTGTCATAGATCCTCACGAATCACATCTATGCAGCAAGAATTGCAGGAGGTGAAATATACACTAGATAAGTGCCAGGCAGAGCTGACTGCATCTACCAAAGGTGAGGCCCTCTTGTAATTTCACATGGAGATCAGACCGTATATCTGGAGAAAGGCAAACTGCCTTAATTATTGAAATGTTGTGAAAATTGATGTACATCTGTCCAATGTTAAATTATCCTCTGCCGTGTGTTACTTAGTCCTCTTAAGTGTGCCCTGTGACACTAGTGGTTTTCCTTTGAGTAAGAAGCCCATCACCGCATAGGTATATGATAGCTTTAAAAACAGAAATAATTATTTTCATCATCACCTCTAATCTCCTCTTTACATCTACTTTCAGTGAATCTGCTTTATTTTGTGGAAAAGAAGCAAGAGAGATTTGATATTTCTCAGGAAACATCTCTTTCACAACTTGGTCTTGATTTGGAAGCCACCATATACATTAGCAATTCATTTGCTAGGCTTAATTTCTTCTTGCACTTGGTCCTGTTTTCCTACAGAACTGCTTAAGTATCGAAAAATGCTGGAGCCTCCACCTTCAGCAAGGCCCATTGCTGCTGATTTAGACCGGAAACTAGGAGAAGGTCAAAAGGTAACTTTAACAGAGGGAGCAAGAACCTGCTAAAAAAAATTACATTTTCTTTTCTTTTGGATGTTGCTGACCAAGGTAGTCCTTGAGTTACAACAGTACCTGAGAGTGGGATTGCTGTCATTAAGTGACGCAGTAATAAAATGAAATGTAATGTGACCACATCACTTACCAATAGCAATCCTGGAAGTCCAAGTTGCCATCATAACCCCAGGACAGTATGGGTTGTTAAGTGGGTAGAGGCAGGAGTCCCAGGCAAGGAATGTGAGGAAGTGTATGGATGTGATTGGGAGGGCACTGTGGGAAGGCCATGGGTAGGCCCTCCAGGAAGGCATGGGGCTCTCTGGGATCGTGTTCTGTGTAGTGGAACTCCTAGGAAGGAAAAGCTGTGGGAAGGGTGACTTGTGATCTTCCCTTCTGGCTTCCCCACTGACTTATATTCTGGGATGCCACAGGGAAGGTTGCAAATGACAATCACGTGACTGCAGCTCACCATGACGTTGAAGTCACAAACTGGATGCCCAAGTGACTGATGGCATCCACAGAGTTTTGTAGACCAATTGTAAACCCCTTTTGTTCAGTTTTTGCTACTGTAATTTTAAACAATCGCTGAATGATTGGTCTTAGCTCAAGGACTGCCTGTATTTTTCTAGCTGGTGGGAAGCTTGCCCTTTATAATCAAAGCTTTCTGCTCTCATCTTTCTCTACTTGGTTATGTGACTCTTCTTTGCTCTCTCAGAATGTGAGGATGCTACGTTCAGAGCTGCTGAATCTTGAAGAGCTGTTCCAGTCAGCCGAAAGAGCATGTTGTCACCACACGAGCGCTGGGAAACTCCGCGAAGCCCTCAATAAGTGTGACAGTATCCTGGTCAAGCAGGTAGGGAAAGGCCTGCTTAATCTAGCTACTTTGCAAGGCTTTTCTTTTCTATTATACTTTTGAATATATTTTTATAGGTTGCTTTTATCCTTTGCTGAAAACCTTATAGCATAAACAAGTTGCAAAATGGAATTCCTCAGTATAAAGAAAATGTAAAACGATGAAACAGAGGCAGTAGCCCAAGAAATTAATTTCTTTTAATTGGGAGGAGGGGCTGGGGAAAGCTTTTATCAAGTACAGTACTAAAAAGAAAAACTCCTTGAGAAGACAGGACTGCCACAAACCCTTATTTGTTTGCTACTCAATGCATTTTGGCATGAAAATGTTGTCCCAGTACTTTGGTACTCAACACATTGCTGTAAGAAGAGGGTGAGAGCTTTGGGGAATAGACAGGAAGTCAGCCATCCTGGGAAGGTTGGACAGAAAATTCTTCCCCGCTGAAACAAAGGGTCACATGGTAAGTCATGTGGTTTGTTTGGGACTTGTCCTTTTTAGTACCTGCCGCACCTCCCAGAAACAATTAACACTGAGTACCAAGGCATCACTGTAACACTTTCCATTCCAAACCCAAAGTCAATCAACAGATCATGGAGATGAAGCTGTTTATTCATGCAGCTTGAGCAGGTCTCTGGCTGATCAAAATGGTGCTAGTTAGCCTGGAAGAGGCACAAATTAGCGTGTCACTTTCAGTTCATAGAGCTAGGAGGCAGCCGGATAGGCAGAACCACTGGTCTGGATAAATTGCCATCACCATCTTTTGGCTGGATGTTCTTTCTAGGACCAGACCTTGGCTGAACTTCAGAATAACATGGTACTGGTGAAGCTGGATATGCGGAGGAAAGCTGCCTGTATTGCAGAGCAGTATCAGACTGTGCAGAAGCTCCAGGCTGCGGCAAACGTGGCGACAGTGTTGGCGGCACCATCTTCTATGAAAAAGCGCTTCTGTTCAAATAATGAAAACTTGCAGCCCAAGAATCCAACTCCCATCAAGAAGCCATTCTTGCAGAACTTCCTCACTCGCACAGTGGCTCAGCCTGCAGCGACGGAGAGCCCTTATACTCGCATCTTACGTGCCCGAGGAACTCCAGGGCTTAAACCAATGCCCTTTGGCAAAAAATACTGAATGCTTTGAACCCAAGCCTTGTCAGGCAGGGCAGCCATAGTGCCTTTACCATCAGTGAGTTGGCTCCACGAGTTTAAAAGAGGATTGCGACCAAGTGCCTTAAACTGGTCGGCCTCAAGTACAATTACCTTTGGATCCAATTAATGTATACAAATTATTCTATACTTAATGAGATACGGCCTGAGTTTTTTTTTTAAACACCTTTGGCTTCCCAAAGATGATTACTATGCATGTCTTTTCTTCCAGGCCAGCTGCTATTCCAGTGGTTATGTAATCTAGATTTATGTTATGTCTATTTTATTTTTGTTAAAAAAAGTTACACAGCATGCAGAGCCACATATATTTTTATCTATGTGAAACAGATAATAAATGCATTTTCACTTCTGAAATGTTAACAGAATTGTGTAGGCTGGATTCGATACAATTGAAGTATTTAAAAATATTGGCCAGATAAGAGTTCCTTCTAGAGGAATTGGGGGAGGGGGGGGGGAATCTTGCAAAATATACTTACAATTTGTATTTTCTCTCTATTTAAGGCATTCAAGGTGGTTAACAAGACCATCCCCAGCTAAAATCCAATTCAAATGTTGTCAGAGGGACCACAACCTTTCAACCATTGAAAGGAAAACACTGGCTTCTTTCCTAAAAGCTGGAGTGAGTGAAGCCTCAGCACATCTCCCAAAGATTTGTCTCCTTTAACTTGGGAGTAACACAGGAGGCCTTTTCCCATGTACTTGGCAAATGGTCCTCAGAAAGTGAGGACATTTTTAGGAAACCCTCTTCTATCAACATTAATGCCAACATTAGGCAGTGTTATATGCTCCTGTAACAGACAGCTTTTACCCAGTTTTGGTAAAAATAGTTTCAGGCTTTGGCAACAGCTAGTATGACAATGTATTACAATTCACAAATTATGCCAACCAGAAGTGCAAGCTGTTCCATGTGGCTATTCAGGTCTTGGGATGTTTCTCAGGGGACTATCCTATATTTGAAAGGTCTTTTTTTTTGTGGTAGCCATTGTCCTGCACCTGTCAATGGGCTTCATCTTCATCTGACCAACTGGCATTTGTTAAAATTATGGGTATACATCAACTTTGATAAATACCTCATTTTAATAGCAAAAGATAGTATTTTAATTTTGATAATCATGTGAGGCATTAGTTCATGGAATAATTTGCAGCGATCCAAGGCTAAAGGACGGATACTTCTAGAACAACCACCAACACAAACACAACTCTGGTTCTCTATTTTGCAGGAATCTCCTTGTGCACAAATTTATTGATTTTAATGTGGAAAAAATAGATCTTCTATTCAAAGGGTGGCAGTCTTGCTTCAGTTTCCACTAAAATAACAAGGCACCGAATGTAATGCCTACAATACAGTACAACAGTGGATTGGATTATTTTACAATTATAGAAGTAAGGGATAGCTAGATTACTTCTACTTTATAAGAATTATAAGTAGATGATCCAAGCAATTGGCTGAAGTGACCATACATCTTATCTGCTATAATTTTGGAAGGCTGTTTCCCATGCTGAGTTTCCTTGAGGATAAACTTCTAAATATGAATACTGAAGTCTCAACATCTCTGAAACATGTCAGAAGCCATAGATCTGATTTCTTGAAAATATACTGATAAACGGTAATGGTAGATAACATGATTCTTAACCACACAAAATTGTTTTATGATTCCTGAATTCTAACAGTCTTGACACTTAAAGACTGATTACAATCATTAAGCTATAATAACATAGTCATTGTTTAAATTGAGCATTTACAAGCTGCTAAGTCAAAGAAATGAACAGGTTTGCTCAAGTAATTTCCTCTGATTCTTGATCAGCAAAAGATTAGCTAAAATAGTCTTTACAATTTCTAGAGCCTATGTGGGAAAGCAGCAACACTGCACCTGCTGGAATAAAATATACTCGTCACTTTATGTTGCCAGTTTCAGCCTGGCATTGAATTAGATGTGACCTATTCGCTTTTCCATTCACACTCTGTCTTGTTGCTATCTTTTAAGATAAGCTTTTATTAGTCACATTATAAAAAAACAAAATCTGGTGCTCACACACACTCCTTTTCAATTTCAAATAAATGTGATATGGTTTCAAATATGTCGCAAATCTGATAAGTGGATAACTTGAACCTTACTACAACATCCTCAGAAAGGAATGTGATGAAAGCAACCCCACAGCCAGTGTAAAGAGAGGTTCTCTCTCACAGGTGCCAGACTTGTAGGAAGACTGAGATATACAGTGAATTCAGCTCACTGCACTGTCTGAACTATATCCATTTCATGGTTACAATACAATAGACAGTCATCCTCAGCAACATGTCAGCCAACCGAACTGAATACACAAGCCTTCCTAGAACGGCAGTATTTAAGAGAAAGACCCAATTTACAACAAGATTGTCCTCAACTGAGCCAGCACAGAAAGGTAGTTCAGTTCAAGGTGTAATATTAGACAAATTCAGTGGGGACACTCGGCGGGTTGGAGTGTTGTTGGCAGAGAGGGAAGAAGGAAGTAGGAAAGGCGTGGCTGCCGTCTCTGTAGTTGATGTCTCCCCTTGATTTCGTAACTGTAAGATTTGTCGCAAAAGAGCCTTCCCTTCTTCTCTTGTCTAGAAATAAAAGCCAGATGCATGAGGAAAGAAAAAAAAAGGGGGAGGACACTGATAGAAAAGTTGTATGGATGTTCCTGAGCACAGGCATATCATGCTAAATTATCACTAAATCAATAGATATGCTTCATATTTAAAAAATGTACACATTCAATAGGTGGAAAAGAGGATATACAGTAATGGTAAATCTCTTGTGCATATGAGAATATTACAGTATCAATCTCCTTAGCCCATTAAACAGCTGAATGGCAGCTTAGCAGAAGTGAATTCTGCAGGATTGACAGCGATATAGGCTGCGTTTTGTATTGATCATATGATGGAGGAGGCAGCTAAATGAATATTTCTTGTAATGGCCTATATGTTTCTGGGATCTGTCAATATTAATTTAAAGAACTTCTCTGATAAGAAAGAAAAGTAGGCTCAGTGTTATATCTGCCACCATTTTAATAGCCAAGTTGTTTGCAAATTGCAAATACACAAGTGTCTGAATAAACCAAAAAATTATTGGGACGAAGTACTTATAGAATAAATTCTGTAGAATTCTGGAGAATAAATTATTTCCAGGATGTCGTTGGCTGCAGTTTTGTTATCTATTTGTTAGGTTGGAATGGAATTCCTACAAATAATAAGGGCCACCTCTACTAAATAATTATTTATTAAATTAATTTGCCACCTATCTCATCACAAGGCATTTTTTACCATCCTAAGTTAAAACAGTAGCTCTGCCAGATTACTTTTAGATGTGAATTACACCAAGCCTGGAGGACACAGCTTTTGGCCTAGCGACAAATGAAGGGGGAGAAGAGACTCATATTAATGTTGTATGCATACATATGGGGACAGGTATGAAGTAGGTATAAAGCCCAGTGAAAAATTGTCCATTTAAACTGGAGCTGTTACTCACATCGTTGAAGGCGCAGCATTTCTGAGCACAGGCTGAGGCTTCATCCCAGAGCTTACACTTGAAGTAATACTGAGCCAAGTAACGGAAGGCAGTGCTTACTTCCAAGTTCTCCCCTATTTCCTGGGATACAATACAGGTAGTTCTTGGGTTACATCCATTCGTTCAGCAGCCATTCAAAGTCACAACTAAATGTTTCAGTTACAGTTGAAAAAAAAATGACTTACCACATGTCTTCAGAGTTCTGGCCATCTCAGCACCTTCATGATTATGTGATCAAAATCTGGGCCACCTGCATTTACAGCCATCCCCATGCCTGACTTGTGGCACCTTCCACACACCCATGGCACTCCCCTCCCTGCCTCCAAGCACCTGCCTGTAGTAGTGACCAGCTTGCTTGTCTGGGATTCCCACCTCTTCCCATCTAACCCATACAATCCTGGGGTCATGATGGCAACTGAGACTACTGGGACTGCAGCTGCAAAGTGATGCGGTCGTGTGACATCACAGTTTATGACAGAAAATCCAGTCGCAATTTCATCGTAGGCCAAGGATTACCTGTAAGGATTTTTGGGGTTTTTCCTATATTTCCCTCGCATGCTCTACCAAACTTATTTAGAACTGACTTACCCCACAAGAATAGATATCTTGGATGTATTTGATATAGCACTGGGCAGCTTGTTCCGATTCATTCAGCTGCTCATGAAGTCTAAGAAAGGACACAAATAGTAAGAGGATGCTCTTGGCTGATGATAAAAAGAGCAGGTGAGCAGGAGGTATCTACTCAACATTATACTTTTGAGTACAAAGCTGTAGGACTTGATTCACCTTGCAAGGGGTTTTTAGGCAGAAGCCTAGAAAGTCAATCACACATGAACTGCATATCTAGGGAAAAATACTCGTAGTACAATGATGTAACACATCTGCTGCTAACATGCCTTTACAAAACCCACTTTCCCTTTCCTTTTAAAACAGAAACATTTCATATTTAAAATATTCCAGCCTTAATAGAGGAAGTAAGGCAAGAGAAATACAATGCTATACTCACTTTGCTAGCTTCACCAGTGCCATTTTTTCCACATCCCCTACAGCATATGCTCTCCAGTAACACTGCCAAGGATAAAAGCAAAGATGAAGTAAAGAATAATAAGCTATTAAACTTGTATGCCACCCAACTCTCCACATCTTTGGGCTCCAGACTCAGGTGGCAAAATGCACACTCACTCGGTTACCACAACCGCCCCCTCCCCCCCATGAGTAAGCTAGTTAAAATATATCAGAGATGTCACATAAACTCTTTTATAGATAATCAAATCCATTTCCTTTTTTTGGTGGCTCGTGTACTGATTGCTCACAGTAAAAATGACTTTGGAGTTATTTGTCAGGAATTGTTGTGAAAGATTATGGAATTTTGCATTTATTGGGACATTAACATCATCTTTGTTATATTTGCAAAGAAGTCCTTATTCTATCTGGGCAAAAATATCCTAAACATTGGAACACATTGAGCAATACTATTGTAATAAGTCTTTTTGATGCTACAAATACTAATGTTTTGGATTTTCACCGATTCTGATGTAATATTTATATTAAGTTATTCTGACTGCATTTTATAACTTTATTATCAGGACGTGGGAATGAAAATAACTTTATAACACTGAGTTTGAGTGACATACTTTTTCTTCATCCAGGAGGATGAAACAATAAGGAAGGACTGCTCCCTATTATATTGGGCATGTGGAAGTGTGGAAATGAATGCACATCATAATCAAATTTTTCATTCCATTCTAGGAAGGACTTGATGTTTTTGTCCCTTTCTTAACACAGATAGCTTAACCATATGGTCTCACAAACCAAAAGGATAATGCACAGACTAGGGCAACATAATACATGCAATAATTCCCCTATCTGGTTCCCCGTGAAATCACAAATCCCCTCTTTTGCAAATTGGTTCTTTCTAGTACCTTTTTGGCTTCTATTAGCTGATTTAATTTTTCATAACATTCTCCAAGAGCAACAAGCATACGGGAATCATTGGGTCTGTGAAAAACACAAAATACTTAGCTGACAAAAAGACTAAAATCATTTAAAATCATCTATAATTTGCTGAGCAGTTGGCTTCACTACAAAGTTAAAAAATTAAAGACTTGTCAGATTTTGGCAATGGGATTTTACAAATTCGACTACTGGAAGAACTTACTCTAATGTCAACTAATTTCATTTATTTATCAAACTGGGTCAAAAAAAAACAACCCAAAACCCTGAAGTGTTTGTCCTGCCTTCTGGTACTTTGGAAAATAGCTTGACTCTGTCTTTTTGTGGCTGCCTCTCAAGTATTGGAATTCTGTTATCATGTCACCCCTAGTCCTTTTCACTGGACTACACATACTGAATTATACTATATAGTACTATAGTAGTACTATACTATACATACTAAATAAGCACAGGATTTACTTTTTCCACAATAATTAGTTTATGAAATTTTCATCTTTGTAATTCTTTGCAATTTATAATCCTTTGCCTTTCATAAAGCTAGTAGTCTGAAAACCACTTGAAAACTAAGATTTTATCATTTGCAGGGCATTCTTCTTTATAAATAGATACTTCCAAATAAAGAATTTATTTCATATATAATAATTTAACTTCACATACCAACAATAGTTGATTTCTTTAAAAAGCGGCAATAGGATAACCATGCCCATTGTTTTACCTGAGTTGATGGGCTCGTCGGTAATAATAAAGGCAGTAAAATGGCATCTTGAGAATCTCATATGTTTGCCCCAGTCCATACCATGCTCTATAGTCTCTTTTATTCACTTCAATGGCATGTCTAACAGAGGAAGACATTTGGAAAAAAAAGAGTAATATAGCTAAAATCATCACACACGTTCATTTATTTCGGAAGGAAAAGAATTGTGAGGGAAGAAAAAGGAAAACAAGTGTTTTATTTATGAGAAGAAAGGGATCTTTTTAGAGGTAAGTGAGGTGTGATTGAGGTGGTAAGCATTCTCTGCAGTAGCGTCCACATTATGGAACTCTCTCCTGCCAAAGAGACAAGCAGCTGTTATCCTCCTTGGTTTTCCTAAGTAAGAGAAAACAATCCTATTTCCTGTCATTTTTCCCCTCTACGCTGACTGTGGGCACCATAATTATATCTTAGGCTTAAAGTTATGTTAATAGATTGCATCTAGTAAGTATTTTTTTTCTGTAAGAGAGCAGTGGTTAGAATGCAATATTGCAGGCTAATTCTGCTGACTGTCAGCAGTTTGTTTCTGACTGGTTCAAAGTTGACTCAACCTTCCATCCTTCTCAGGGCAGTAAAACGAGGACCCAGATTATTGGAGCAATATGCTGACTCTGTTAACCACTTAGGGAGGACTGTAAAGCGGTTTATAAGTCTAAATGCTATTGCTGCAAATCTTTTCTCATTTGATACCCAGAGCATTTCGTTTGGGACAGGGTAAAATTTCTTTAAGAGGTAACACCCAGTTAAAGCATTTCCAACTCTAGGCAGTACAGCTAACTCTTACACACACATACACACACACACACACACCTATATGCTTGAATAGCTGCTGATGTATTTTTCATCTCCATGTATTCATGCCCCATCAGGGTCCATGCTCCAAGATATCGAGGATTCAGCTTCAGTGCTCGCTGAAAATAGAGTGCTGCTTTCTCATGCTGGGAACGCAAACTGTAGTAATTCCCTGAATTTTAAAAAATGAGAAAAAGACAAAATAATAGCTTCACGGGCACTGTTTAAGAGAAAAAAAAAATCAGCTTCTTCAAGAAAAGTAAACGCAAAGTTTCTCACCAATTACACAGCAAGTTTCTACACGATACTTGTCAATCTCACATAGGTTATGGGCCAAATAGCTCAATTCGGGCTTCATACCCTAGTAAGGGGAGGAGAAAGGAGTTGGGGGGGGGGGAATTGAAAATTTACTCTGCTGCAAAAGGAAATTAGGAAATACAGTACTTCAGGTCTCAGATTCAGCCACTTGGTTAAATACCTAGTTAACCTTAAGAATTTGATTGCGACAGTACAAGTGTAGAAATAAATCTATCAAGGTGATTTCTGGTACTATATTATTGTTATTTGTTGTTTCTAAATAAGCAAGCAAAGAAAAGTATAAAATCAAAGAAATTATACCACAACCTATTTGATTATTGTAGCAAAACTGTAACCTAATTACCCAACAAACCCACTATATTATCTAATTTTCAGTAAAGTCACAGCAGATGGCAGCATTAGGTAACACTAGCCGATTTTGGAAAGAGATAATTAAGATCAAACGTTGTTAGTACTTGGAGGAGACGGGAAGGCAAACAAACATCCCAAACAACCCGTGTTGCCAAAAAAACTTATATAGATGTATCCAGGTAAGCATCAGCTTGATTTGAAGGGATCTTGATTTTCAGCAAAAGTGTTGAGATATTTTTGGGATTTGGAATGTTTGAAAAATATTTGTAGTAAAATCACATGCAACAGCCTGCGTAAGTCTTCTCTTCCTGCTTTTTTTTTCTTTTCTCCAGCACTTTGATGCATGAACTGCATCTTTCTATATCAAAATATAGGTGTGTTAGGAAGAGATGATGTGCTGGTGTGTGGAACAGAGAATAAGGACAGCATTGAACAGGAAAGTTGCAAAACAGGTCAAATGAACAGAAGACATCTAAGCCAAAGCTCGCTGCTAACTATGTGGAAATGAGGTTTCCATGCAGAGAGTGACTGAAAGCATTGTAAGAGGTAGAAGCTGCTTCAGACATTGTTGACAGTGTGAACACATTGTATGGCCGTGAATAATACAAAAGGTACTTACTCTGACATAAAGCAAGTTGGAGAAGGTATCCATATTTTCTATCCTGAAAGGGTCTTGTTTTCTTAATTCATTAAAGATGGATAATGCTTTGTCAATATCTGAAGAAAAAGCAACATGACACGATCATAAACGATTTAGATGAGGAAATAGAACGGACATTCATCAAATTTGCAATCACCACCAAGCTGGCAGGAACAGCCAACACCCCAGAAGATAGGCTCAAGATCCAGATGGATCTTGGCAGACCTGAGCACTGGGCCCTATCTAACAAAATGAGTGAGAGAAGCAAGGCTTTACAATTAGGCAAGAAACCAAATGTGTATGTACGAAATAGGTGGAACCTTACTCAATAGCAGCAACTGCAAGGGGGATTTAGGAGTCTTAATAGACAATCACTTAAATATGAGCCAGCACTGTGCTGCAGCTTCCAAAAAACCCAATGCAATCCTAAACTGCATTAACAGAAGGATAGAATCAAGATCAGAAGAAATATTAGTATTGCTTTACAATGCTTTGGTAATACCACACTTGGAATACTGCACAATATAAAAAAGATGTTGAGACTCTGGACTCTGGAAAGAGTGCAGAGAAGAGCAACGAAGATAATTAAGGGGCTGGAGGCTAAAATATAAGAATGGTTGCAGGAATTCAGTATGTGTAGTCCAGTGAAAAGGACTAGGGGTGACATGATAACAGAATTCCAATACTTGAGAGGCAGCCACAAAAAGACGGAGTCAAGCTATTTTCCAAAGTACCAGAAGGCAGGACAAACAGCAATGGGTGGAAACTAATCAAGGTGAGAACCAAGCTAGAACTAATGAGAAATTTCCTGACAGTGAGAACAATTAACCAGTGGAATGGCTTGCCTTCAGAAGTTGTGGGTACTCCATCACAATATTTTTTAGAAGTGATTGGACAGCCATTTGTTCAGAATGGTATAGGGTCTCCTGCTGGAGCAGGGGGTTGACTAGAATACTTCCAAAGACCCTTCCAACAGTTATTCTGATCAGTGCTTAATGGAACTAAAAAGGAGACCCTCCCACACCAAGCTTAAAAAGATTCACTGACCTCGAATGTTATGATAGGCCACTGCAATCTGGGAGATTATGTAGGTGCTCTTGGAAAACCCAACATCTATGAGACTCTGGTATTTCTGCAAGGCCTCCTCTATCAGTTGCAGTTCTGTGTATATGTGTGCCAGGAAGAACTCCTTCATCCAGGTATCTGGCAAGGACAGGAACTTCAGCTGGCAGCAAGCACCAAACAGAAGAGGAACACACTTAGAGAAGGAGTCTATTGTACCTCCCCTGAATTGTAGGAATCGCTGTGTCTGCTCATTTGAATAGATCTTCAGAAAGGATTACAGTAAAAACCTCCAAGGCTATTTATTTAAGAGGTTAGCTAGATTTGTTTTTTCTTCATCCGAAAAACACCATGAACAATATCAAATCTACATCAGTCAACGCTTAATGATCAATCAATGGGAGAAAACAAGGATTGGGCATGAAGTTATCCTACAATTTACCGTCTCTTTGTCTGTGATCAAGTTACAAAGCTCCAGCCAGGCTCCCCAATGCAATGGCAGGATATGGGTTGCTTCAACAAACACATCAATAGCCTCTTTCACTAGATCCAGTTTTCGCAATACAACTCCATACCTAATGGGACACAAAGGCAAAGACTGTAAGGGCAAAACTCTATAATCATGTGGCCCCAATTTATGATGCTATACAATGAATAGCAGACAAACGGGGGAAAAAAGACTTGCTATTTTCACAATTTCTGCTTCACATATGAATGCAAATGCTTCTATATGGCTTACATTACTGGTTATCTCATACAAACTTACAGATAAAGTCCAAATCCATCCAATTCTCGGGCTTTATGCTTCTTGCTAAGTTCAACTCTTAATTCTCTCAGAACTTCATTCTTCACCTGTCCCTTCTCTAAGGGACCTGTAGAGAAAGAAAACTGCCTTTTACTATAATTGCCACCTTTTCTGCACTATCATATAATCATATTTTGCATGCTAACAATGGATGTATAATTTACAACTTCACATCCTTCCAATTTGTAGCTAGATCAGACATGTTTTATATTTCAGGTGATAAAATAATCTTTCTCAGGCTTTCAAAATCTCTTACACAGCAATCAAGGATAAAACACATATACTGTATTTGCACCATTGCATTTCGATTTATCTGGTCTGGAATTTATTTCGATAATTCTGAGCTACATCATTTTCAGTGTTGTATTGTGTTTTCCATAATAGTATCATATTGAGAATTGATTTTTCTGCCTAGCTATGCTAAGGATTGCACCCTTTGTGATGACCCGGGGCATGGCACAGAGATAACACAAACCACCTAGCAGTTCAAACTGCCCCTTATTGCTCCAAATTTCTCCGAACACTCCCACGTTTCTGG
>JANHFM010003076.1:626447-644055 GCA_032468115.1 Grayia smithii
ATTCTATTCTATTCTATTCTATTCTATTCTATTCTATTCTATTCTATTCTATTCCTACTCTACTCTACTCTACTCTACTCTACTCTACTCTACTCTACTCTACTCTACTCTATGGATTACTATCAAAGATTAAAGCTAAGTCTTATTAAAATAAATCAAAAGATGTATTGATTTCAGCACCCTGTGGCTAGAGCTACCCAGGCAAAGGATTATAGAAATAGAGGCATCTATGATGGGAGTATGGAGACCCATTTGGACAGCACTAGTCAAAGTCAGAAAAGATTTTCTATTAAACTTCCCAATAAACTCTACCAGTTCCAACACGTACCAATCATCTTCATGTAAGCCTGCAGGCATGCTGCATAATTCAGTGGAGAGCAGCCATCTGTGAATGCCTGTAACGATTTGCATTTTTCTTGGAAACCAGCCAGCCGGGATCTGACAGGAGACACAACTATCAGAATGACAAACCCCTTTATTAACCCAAAATGATTTATTCGTTTTCCAAGTATTTGATAGGGTAAATCAAAATTGAGGAATTTTTTTAAAGTGGGAGATTGCACTATATTTCCCCCCATTTTCATAAAAATAATAAACGACCTTAGGGATTGTAGTGAAACACTGATGTCACATGAGTGGACATGATACTAAACCCCTTGTGGCCACTTCTGGATGGGTTGTGTGAGATCGTGTGTACTTTTTAAAAAGGTACATCACACTATCAGAATTGTAACACATCCGTTTTACTGCTCTTATAGATATTAATATTCAGATGCCCATATGCCATGAAACTTACTCAGATAATCATTCCATTAGACCCACCTGCAGACATTATCCTTGAAGCAGGCATCCAGCAAGAAGAGGCAATTGGGCTTGCTGCTGCTCAGAAAAGAACATTGTGGGACAATGGTTTGCCAGCGTCGTTCCCCACAAGCTTCATCTTGGCAAGGACAAAACAGAAGCCTCTTGGTGAAAGCCACACCAACCTTCTCAAAGAAATGTCTCAGATTTCGGTGGCATATGCGTTGGTCACAGGGGTATCCTGTAGTGCAGGCCTGAGCATACTGTGAGCGCTGACGCATGCATTTGTGGTCCAATTGGCAAGTATTAGCAGCAAGCAGGCAGGAATTTGGGCTATCTTTGGTTCTATGGTAACCTATAAATCCATAGAAACACAAGGAGGTAACAGTAAACTCCAGAAATGATTTGCCAAAGGAGATTAAACAAAAAAGGCAATTGCCAAAATCTCTCTACAATTCAAAGATGAATTCTTTTTCTGTTTAACCCATCTCTTTTTCTTTGTTATTTATCTTATGTCAAATTTAGGACAGAAAGCTCCTTGGGACAACTCTGTCAAAAGTGTCATACCCACCACTGGCTTAATTAAATAAATTATGAAATAAGAAAAAAATAAGTGGGAATGTTTGAAATAATGCATCTTCCTTCTGCAAATCTATAATATTTTTAGCATAATTCATGCATGCATGAACTGCGTGAGGAAAGTAGGTTCTTCATAGATTCTTCAGCATTCAGCATTTTTGTAAGTAGTCTGAACAATAGTTAGTTGGAGTTATGGTCAGGTGGATAAACTGCTGGAGTTGGCAACGTGCCACCCATGGGCAACATATCCTCTGGACTCAGATGATTCTTCAGAATAAAAGAATTGGGCTGGGAAACGGTTGTTCTTCAATTAGCCAGGTGAAAAGGAAAAGGTGTCTGGGGCAGTGGGGCAGTGGGGATTGCTTCCGGTTTGGGCTGGCTCGCGCGAATAGGTAGCAGTGATGCTGTGATGTCACCGAACTGGTTCTCCGCGACCGGGAGCTGGCCCTACCTGCGCACCCGTACTTACTGGTGTCTGCGTGGAGCGCGCAGAGTGCGTGAAGCGCGCTTGTGTGCATGCAAAGATTGCTTTTTAAAGGTTTTTTTCATGAAAAAAAGCTTCTGCGCATGAGTGCCCATTTGGCGTGCGTGCGCGCAAAGCGCGCACGCATGCCGAACACACACTCCGATCACGCGCAAAGCACGTGCACCCTTAGAACCGGTAGCAAAGGTAAGTAGAACCCACCCCTGGTCTGTGGGATATTCTTTTGGAAACTGGACAGAATAGCAGAAAAAAAAATAATCTGAGAATGCAATTAAGTGTTTAGAAAATCTGCTGGTATTTGTAGAAGGCAGAGCTGGGATTCCATGCAAGAGATGGGTGGATGGGGCACATAGCTGTATTGGAATGGGTAGCTATTTGGATAAAAAGTAATCTTAGATGTAATAAGCTTATGTGTGGAGATAAATAAGGTGACGGGTTTAGAAGATACTTTACTTTTGGTTTTAGGTGGCAGCTTGTTTTGCATTGATTACAGTATGAGATATAATTGTGGAGATATCACTTTATGGGTGACGGTCTGATTTTGGAAAATTACAGATTAATTAAAGTGGAGGAAATTTGGTTTCTCTTTCTGTGAAAGTAATGGTTTTGGTTAGAGTAGAAAACTTGGGGTTCAAAGAAATGTCTTTGTCTGCCTCTATGCATTAATGTTCTTGAAGCTATCTTTAAAATTACCTATCAAATATTTGCCCCTATCTCAGATTTACCCTACATGCAATTTATAGGTGAAAAAAGAGACCTGAATTTATTTAATTTCTTTGTAAGATTTTTTTTTTACTATCTTAGTCCTAAGGGATTCCAGGCAGTATGCTAAAGATTGCAAATGGTTGATATAAATTCTACCTGAGACACCAGTTGCCAGCTTGTTGTATTTTATCTTCACAGCTTCTTTGTTTGCTATATCCCTATGGGGAAGCACCTCCAAATGAAAGTCATCTGTACAACATAAAAAATATAATTTTATCTGCTAGAGTACTGAAAGGTTCCCAAGAGATTATAAGAAACCATTATCTAAAAACAAGAGTTTTAGAAAATGGGCTTGCCTGATCACAGCAAAGTGTACATTACACAGTTTACACAGTAAATAACAGTTAGTTTGGGAGGCAAACATTATAAAAGGACAACTGGTCTGTGTATTAACATTATTGAACTTAATAATTGCTAATAACAGACTATAATTATGAAGAATTATGCTCAGTTACTATTTATCTAAAACAATATGAAGCAGTGTAATATTTTAGGTTCTTAACATAGCTTCCAGAATAAAATTGTTTCAATTCACATTATATATGTAGGACACATATCCTTACTAATTGTGGCTTAGATCATGAAGTGTTGGTGGCAAAGGTTAAAGCTAAAGTATGTACCATCAAAAAAGCAGTGCCTAGAGAGGGCGTCTGTTCCAGCAGTTTGAATCCTAGCACTGTATGACAGGGTGAGCTCCTGTCACTCGCCTCAGCTTCTGTCCACCTAACAGTTTGAAAGCATGTTCTATATGAGTAGGTACCACTTCAATGGGAGGTGGGGGATGAGTTGCTGCTTCATGCAGGTAGTCATATTCCTGCCATTTCTCGCAGCACCCATTTATGAGGCAGTCAGGGAAGGAAGGGGGAGCTAGAATGACACTGCAGAAAGAGTCACCTGACTTTCTTTCTGGTGCGAAGCCAGCTCTCCCTCCTGTGGTGCACTTTGGGTAGTGTAGGAGCGTGTCCTACAACTGAGCTGGTAAACTGACAGCCAAACTACTACTCTGAAATAGCATTGTAGTCTCTATGTCTCACTTATTTTGGCCATGTCATGAACCGAAATTCACTGCCAACAGTAATTATGTTTGGAAGAGTTTGCGGTAAAAAGAAACAAGGCATGCCAGTCTTGGAGTTTTGATTTTTTTGGGAGGGTTATTGGAACCCTATAATGGTAGCTGGGTACTATCAAAGCTGATGTACCCAGAGAATAGAAAAATCCAAAGGAATAGTGCAAGATCGGAAGAAATGGAAAGACACAACTGAATGGTAACATCATTGATTTTATATGAGCCGCATTGGCACAGTGGTTGGAGTGTAGTACTGCAGGTTAATTCTGCTGATCACTGGCTGCCAGCAGTTTGGCAGATTGAATCTTACCAGGCTCAAGGTTGACTCAGTCTTCCATCCTTCTGAGGTGGGTAAACTGAGGACCCAGATTGTTGGGGGCAATATGCTGACTCTGTAAACTGATTAGAGAGGGCAGTAAAGCACTATGAAGTGATATAAGTCTAAGTGCTATTGCTCTTGCTATCATCATCATCTTCTTCATCATCATCCAGGATTTACTAATTTTCTTTGATTAAGTGGTAAGCCATTTAGCACATCCTATGACATCCTATCTAAAAGGTAGGTGTCCTGTTTTATCTCCAGGGAGAAATATACTGTGCCTATGCCAGTGATGGCTACCCTTTTTTGGAATGAGTGCCCAAAGTGCACCTGCCCGCACATCTGAACCCCCAAAATGCAATGTGAGTGTGGCCCCTGAGCATGCATCCCTCCCCCTGCGCATGCAGCCCCTGCAAGTGCTCTGCATGCACCCTGCCCACACCACCTACATGCACTCCGCCTCCCACGCATCTGCAGCAGAGACCCAAAGACCATCTGGCTGGCAGGAGGCGCATGTACAGGGGAACTGAACTGGAGTATTGGCTTGCATGCCATCAGAAAGGGCGCTGCATGTCACCTCTGGCACGCGTGCCATAGGTTCGCCATCACTGCCCTATGCTAATGTATCCACTAACTTGCTCAGATACAAAGATCATTTATTTCTGTCCATTCATGCCCCTTTCCCCAATTACTTCTGACTTCCTGCCAAAGAATAGCTAAATAAATATGTACATTTATATTTATTCCATTCTTACATTTTACACTTCCCTTTATTCCATTTTTGCTCCACTCTAGTATATTACAGTATATAAATGGAATAAATGTAAACAGCAATAGCACTCGTATACCACTTCACAGTGCTTTACAGCCCTCTCTAAGCAGTTTATAGAGTCAACATATTTTCCCCAACAATCTGGGTCCTCATTTTACCAACCTCGGAAGGATGGAAGGCCGAGTCAACTTTGACTGGTGAGATTGAATTGCCGAATTGCTGGCAGTCAGCAGAATTAGCTTGCAATACTGTATTCTAATCACTGCACCACCAATAATCCATTCATATACTCCAAAATAGGTATTACACTTTGGATGTTATATATAACCACTTTGTAATTTATGAACACTTGAAAGGAGGAAGCAGGAAATAAAGAACTGGTTTTTGCGTTATATTGACAGCCAAAGTTTCCAGATTGAGAATGCCTGTTATGTCATCCTAGCACAAAGACAATCACAGCACAGAGACACTCTAAGAGCCTTTTTTTTCTGTTGTATAATGATTGTCCATACCAACAAATTGCAGCAGGTTTACAATCTGTATAATTGAACACATTTTAGTAGTTGTCAGTTTACTCCTTATAATGCTGCGTTGGCTTCGTACCTATTAGTCAGTTTAAGAAGGTGCACACAAATAGCCACCACCTCCCAACCATTGTCCTCTACTGTTTTCAAGTGAGAATGTTCAGTTCTTTCAAACAGGGCTCTTCTCTTTACCTGCAAGGTCTCTGAACCGGGGTGAAATTCGACCAGCTTGGCCCAGCTTGGCCAAGATTTGAATCAGTTTGCCAAATCGAACCCATTCAAATCTCCCTCCCTGAAAGCTGCAACCTTCACACGTTGCCAGCTGGGTTTCATCAAAACATTGGCTTGAGGGGCTTCGGCAGTGAAGCAAGCGACCAGCCGCGCTCGCCCTCTTGACGCCCAGAGAAAGAACCAAAGGCGCTGGAGCAACCACACCGCAGCAAAAGCCACTCAACCAGCTTGAAGAGAGAGGACGCGCCAACGCTTCCCTGGCACTGCCGCCATCCCACTTGGCTCCACGCCCAGATGTCATCACGTCTCATGTGCTGATCCTCTGCACATGCCCAGAAGGTTCTGCACATGCGCAGAAGAGGCGCACGCTCACATAGCGCATGCATGTGCACTCACATCTCTGAGCCAGTAACGAAGTTAAGTGCATTTTACCCCTGCTCTGAACCAATTCCAGTTTGGAGACTTGGTTCAGCCCAAATGTTCATCTGACCAGTGGTGGCAGTAAGAGGTAGCACCAGCTTCCCCTTCTGCTGCTTCCCAATATAATTCCCAACCAAAGCTATCAGCTCTTGTCTGGTCTACTTATGAACATGGGTTTAGTACTCTTAACTAAGCCATGGTTGACCGAGGAAAGTAGAGCTGTAGAGTAAAGCAGTATCTGTTGTCTCAGTTGCTTTTGATACTACAGTTTAATGCTACAATTATGTTTAAAAACAACTCAAGCAACAGGTAACAAATGGAATTAAGTTGCTGAAAAACAGCTATTCTATGCACCTACATGGCCTTGGTTTGTAACCTATAATGGGAAGTAGGAATAACACCGAGGAACACGAGAAAGAGCTGCAATCAAAGCAATGGTCAGATAAAAGAAATTTGTATTGGAGAAGAAATGTAATTTGAGAAAGCATCTCAGACTTGATTCTTCCTTGTTATCATGAAGATAAAGGGAGGGCGGGGGGAAATGCATTCTGGCTTGCAAAAGTCTGTTATTAAAGCCTTACCAAAAAAATAGAATAAGCATTCATAACTGTGAATGCCTAATCCGGTTTAGCTCACAAAGATGACGTGCTTGTGGACTGCCTTGCAGGGCTGATAAGACAGCCTGTTCAGAAAGTATCAAAAGCATCTGAGAGGTCCAAGAGGATCAACCGAACCATATTTCCCCATCTTTTTCCTGGCAAAGGCTATCTCACAGGATGAGCAAGGCAGTTTTCCTTGCAAAGCAGGTGTTCAACTGGATTGGATCTAGAAAACCAATTTAATTCAAGAGTTGATCGGCCACCAGCCTCTCAAGCACCTGGCCTTAGGAGGAAAGATTGGCTGTTGGCCTATAGCTGTTTCCATCCCCTGGGTCCAGGCTGGATTTCTTCAGAAGCATCCTGATGACTGCGTCTTTCAAGTAAGTTGGAACTCACTTCTGTTGCTGAGGCATCTATGACCTCCTAGACCCAGCAGGGAGGGAAAATAACCTTTCCTATACAGTAAATAGGGACAGTAACTGGGATTAGTGATGGGAACAGCAAAATCTACACCAAATTATTTTTCTACTGGCTGATGGGAGGATACAGAGAAGGGACCAACATCCTTGAAAATGGCAAAGCAAAATGCCCATTGAGATGTGGGAAAGGAACGTGTGTGTGTGTGGGGGGGGGTAGTGCTGAATTTAAACCATAATGGGTATAAAAAGGGACAACAGTTGCATATTGACAGGAGGTGATCTCTTGCTTAAAGGGGTTTCATTCCGTATGCAATAAAGATTTTTAGCTAGCCGTGTGTGTCAAGCATCTAGGTAGTTTCTGCTCAGTCAAACCAGGAAGTCTGCCTGGGATTCCAATGGAGATATGTACAACAAAAGTCGTCTTTGCTCTCTCCTGCAAATAGCTCAGTCTGAGGGCTAATCTTAAGAAGATACTTCCAATGGGGTCTTTGATCCCAGTCTTTGACCCTTTTTTCTGGTTCCTGGACAACAACCACCCCTTTGTCCTTGCCAAATGTGGCATTGTAATTCTTATCTTTTAAGGCATAAAACACATGCCTGTAAGCCTTTCTAACAGATAATAACTTATTATGATATACAGTACTCCTTATGGCCCTGAGCATAAGGGGGGTTGGACTTCAGTCTCCAGCTTCTTTATTTAAAAGTCTCAAATGGCAAAGCTGGGAAAGACCGTAATGAGATTTCAGACTTTGATGCTAGTTATTTTCCTCTTAGGTCTAAGCATTTATTTCTACCAGAATGTTGGGTATTTTTTTCTGTTACCTCTAGTGATACAAGAAAATCAATCATCATCATGTTTCCATCACACCTTGTGTTAAAGTTGAATAAACAGCCCGGTAGATTTGCAAGCAACGCTCTTCCTTCTTCTGTGCACGTTGATGACATTTGCAGTGCTGAAAATGACTATGTCTCATTTTTATTTGTGCCTCTACGCATCTGTTCTTGGCTTCATGGTACAGAAAGATGTAACTGTTCTTAGAAAGATGGTGGGAACAGTTTTGCAGGATCTGATAGGTGGCACTGCAGGAAGGCTCAGCTAGACAAAGGGTTTCAGCTGTTAGACAGTTGTTTGGCTGCTCAAAGGACATAACTTGGAATCCTGTTTGGGAAAAGAAGGAATGTCATCATTTTGTATATACATACTGCAGTCAACTTCTCATCCCTGGTTACCAAAGGAGCCTTTCATGTTCAATTTGGTTTCAAGTGAGTCAAGTTCAATAATTCCTTCATAAATTATCTAGATTGCATCAATTAAAAGCATTAAGAACAGCTGAAGAGTGATGTAGACTTGTTCACTTAAAAGCAAGGGATTCTTGGTAATATTAATATATCATAAAGACCCAAATCTTTAAAAACTCTGCAATGATCATCTGGTATCTGAATTTGATTAATATTATTAGAGGTTTTTGTGGCATAGAATTTCCTTTAAATTTACTTCAACAGGGCAAGAAGAACTAACCATGAAGATATCATATAGGTAATAATACTAATGTAAAATGATAATAAATGACACTAAATAAATTATAACCTTTCTAGATTATGCTGGCAGGGTTGTAAGCATACTGCTACATTTAGATGAACAGGTCCAATTAGTAACAAGTTTTTGAAGAAATTGGGAAAATTACCCAATCATCTTTTACAATAAATCTTCTTGATAATTTATTTCATATTTCCTGAGATATATAAATGAATTCATTGGTTTAATGTATGGCTAGATTTGTCACTGTAAAACACTGAAAAATAGGGCAACATCACAGCAATCAACCCTTACATTCCATGACTCCAAGAAATGCAACTTTCATTCAATTAACTATATTAAAAGTATGAGCATTTATTCTGGTTAAAAATTAAACACAACAGCAGAGACTTTTGGGGGAAAAAATCTACAAAAATAGTAACCATGATCATCATCTTCACCAACCATTCCTCCATTGCTGGGAGGGTCAAACTTTTCCACATTTGAACGTATAACAATCTCACTGCAGCTACCATAAATAGAAACAAAGTTCCAGGGAGAAGTTTTTATTTCTCAGTAAAAAGCAAGCAAATAACAATCACAATAGAGATACTAATGGTTCACATATTCATCCTGCAATCAACTTCTCATCCCTGATTTCCAAAGAAGCTTTCAAGTGTCAAGTTCTTTTATTCTAATTTAGAATTAAAGGACCTTGATGTCATCACAATCCACCAACAATGGTAATGATCAGTGGTGAGTTGCTACCGGTTCGCCCCAGTTCGGGTGAACCGGTAGTGGCGGAAGGCTCCGCCCACCTGTCATCAAAAATGCTCTGTGCATGGGCAGCAGTGCCTTGCGCTCGCAAAGCAAGTGCGTGCACCCGCGCACACCCGGTAGCACCGGGGTTTGAATCCCACTACTGATAAAAATGTTATCATTTAAAAACATTCTCATAGTATTTTTCCCTTCTTCATATGATTAGGGCTATAAGCATGAATTTTCTTTTATTAACGTGTGCATTTTTATTGGAGAGTTCAATGTTCCTATTTTAACCACTGTACTCTATTTTTGAATAAAGATATTTTAGAACACCCAAATTCTTAAGTGGTAAAAGACAGGATTATTCTTTAGTATTGAATATTGGGTATGCCCTTAGCAGCATATGGTTGGTATCTATCAATCTGTCCTTTTGGTACTCTGCTCTATCGTCTGATTCTTATGTTTTTCTAGATACAACAAAGAGTTGATCCATGGCACTGTATTATATTTGAACCATTACAATTACCATGAATAGATTAATTTATTTTAATCTGATTGATGGTAAGTGGATTCCAATGTTGCTGCTATAATCATTGGAGAGGAAATATCTTAACTTTGCCCTGTCCCTCTCTCTTCTACATGGGCCATGAATTAGTACAGATGTAGCAAGACTTTGATCTAGCACAGTAGCATTAGATTCCTTGGTATAATTCAATACAGGAAGATTGCTCAGTTATTGCTCATATTTGCAGCTAGAAACTTTAGAAATAATCATGAATATAGGTTATCATACAGAGCTTAAGTTATCACTGAGCTCTTGTCCAAAATAAGATACACTTCATTTACATAAAGAGAGTACCACTTTTTAATTTTTTTTGCATACGTGAAAAACTATCAATTTTGATCCCTTTTTCTCTTTGATTTTATAAAGATTAAATTTATGATTAAGATCAGGACTTAGGAGTATGAAGATGCTTTATTGTAATGTTCTACTAACCTGATTCAAAAGAAATATTAAAATATTCTAAAGAAGGTAAAGGTCATAACAAAAACTGTATATTTGGCTGGATCCTTCGACATTGGCATCTCCTAGCTGATTGATCTTATCAATATACTTTGATCCTGTACTACTTCAATGAAAGGCAGATTTCTTAACTAATAAGTCAAGCAAGAGAAAATCACATGGTATTTCAGTGATGAATTTCCTTTTTACTTTGCACCAAACTGACATCATCTTTGTTTCAATGGAAGGAAATTGCTTTGTTTTCAACCAAAACTAATAAAAAAGTCTCCAGGTTTTGTATTCTTTGTTGAGAGTCTTATAACTGGATTTCAAACACCATAATTTACCTGTTATGTTTAGGTAACCCATGTTTTTAGCCAAAGAAGAACTCCTGAGCCAGAAACCTTCAAACTTCCTCTTTTTTCTCTATCTTTTCAAAGAAAAAGTAGAGAAAATACAAATGACTATGTGGAACTATGAACATGATTCCTACAGAGCCAGAAACCTACTCTTTTCCTGGTGATATCAAAATCATAGCTGCTTCTTGGTAGTTGCCTCTTGCTTCAATGAATTGAAAACTGAGAATCTCTCAACCCAAAAGAGAAAGATCTGGGCTAGTCAAATACACTGAATTTTTCAAGGGATAAAAAGCATAAACACACAGAGTGAGAAAGAGGTGTATAGAATAATACAATGGCATGATCATTCCTTTTAAAAGCCCTTTTTATTTTGTGATTCAGAAATTGGCTTTTATTGTCAACCTGCCCTTTTCTAGATAATTCAAGGGAATTAACAAAGATATATATATGTAAAAATAGCAACACTCTTTTGGGATGCATCTATCTCTAAAGTAAAGCTTCAGCAACCCCACGCTCTTTAAAATTTGATTGTACATGTACAACTATGTATATGCATTCTTCTCTCTTTTAAAGAGAGAGGTCACTCTTCCTATTTTTTCCAACAACAACCCTGTTTGGCAGCCTCGTTTGAGAGATTGACTGGCCCAAAGTCACCCAGTGGGCTACTATGGCTGGAGGTCAACCTAGTACTAATCTAATTACTTTTATTGTTCGTCTCCCTCAAAGTCTATGAGATTTCTTTTGAGAAGTGGGAACAGTTCTAACAGGTCTTCAAGTCTATCCGGGTATTAAAAACATTGGTATTACAGGAATGTTTTGATTGGCAGAGAGCTTTCATACCATCTGATGACACTGAAATATTGGGAGGCCAGAATTTGTTGGGGTTAAAAAGAAGATAGCAAAATCTATGCTGGTTTACTTTTTTTCTGGCTACAGAACTATATTTGAGTTTTGGAACGGAACCTATAATCTCTAAAATTACCTTCTATCCCAACAACTCTTAAGATCCTTTTCCCCAAATTTATTTCAATTTCCAAAAAAATTTCATTAGGTGCCATTAAGTTGGTATCAACTTTTAAGAATCACACAAAAATTACTTCTTTTGGCCTTTCATGTTTTCCAACAGTATACCTATCTATATAGTACTGAAATTCTCAATTCTCAACTGGTGCATCATAGAGCAAAACCTTTTCAAACAAGATTACTTCAAATGACCTTAATTATAGAATGCATCCACAATTCAGATCATGATTCCCATGGACTTGAAATTTGATAAATTTTATAAAACATTTTATGACACAAAAATTATCAAAAATCACTTTATGACTGAATAAAAATTATCATAAACCATTTCCTGTGGTCAGTTCCTGATGTTTGACACTTCAGTGTGGGTTATTTTCAAGGCAGAGACATGCTTGGGCTGGGGGTTGGACTAGGTGACCTACAAGTTCTCTTCCAACTCTGTTAATCTGTTAATCTCTGAATTCCGCCCTGAATTTTTAGAATACATTAGAAACTCTGTCATTGTTGAAGACATGAGGAATCTGGTAAAGAAATATCTCTGAAGTGATGTTCCTACAAGGTCACAAGTTGTCTAGTTGCTACTGTAATTAAGTCCATCCATCTTGCTGTTTGTTGTTTTCTTCTCTTTCTTTCCACATTTCCCAGGTTTACAGATTTCTTCAGAGTGTTAGTTGTTTGTGTAATGTGTCCAAAATGTGATACTCTTAGTCTGGTCATTTGTGCCACAAGAAGTCTAAATTGATTTATTGTATTATTCATCTCAGTAGACCAGCACTGACAATGTTACGTAGTTTGGGTAATGAAATGTCTGCAAAAAAATAACCAATATCAGAGAGCACCAAGAACCCCTAATTTCAACACTGATATTCTCTTTTTTTGGATTCATGTTTGTTTGTCTTCGGCCAGCTGTGGTTGTTTCAAGAATTGTCTCCAGTTATAAAACACAAAAATATCAATATTCTTTCCATTCTTTGTTTCTTCAAATTATAAGTTTTGTTTTCATATAGCGTATATGATTTATTTTTCATTTTCCTTTGTTTTCTCAGTTATTCAGCTATAATTTTTCTTATTAGTTCGCCTTTTATAAAACCAGTTTAAACATCTGGCACCTCTGTTTGCATGGAGAGTTGTAGTTTGCATCAGATGATCATTAGCATTAGCTTCCTGGCATGTGAAAAATTAAGGATTTGTGTACTAGTTTCCACAGTCTGTTAATTCTTTCTCTCCCTCTCTTTGGCATTGGTATACAGACTGACCTCTTCCCCTGTTGGTTACTATAGCATTCTTCAGATTTACTGACATTGCTTGGTCAGAACCTTTACTCAATTTCTTGTGAATGTGGAATGTCTTCTAAGATATCTTGGATACAAGCCTCTCTACTGTATTGAAGTTTATTACATTCCCTCTATTTTTGTTTGATCTTCTTAGAACCAGTTTCCATCTGCCTACTGGCATCCTTTAACATTTCATCCCTTTGAAAACTGGAATCTCCTTCTAAGCTTAGAAATCTTTTGGAAGACTTTCCTTGTTTCTTCCTCTCTATATCAATATTTAGCAATACTTCTCTTTGTCTCTTCAAACAGCTCTCTCAAATTCCTTAAACAAGTTCCTTCCTGAGACTTCCTGAGACCAAGACTTGTCTTTCTTGGATTAGCTTTTCTCTTATTGGCAATTTCCACAGTTTGATCTAATATCCAGTTTGCTTCTTCTGTTTCTTGGTCTTTGGTTGTCTCTTTTCATTTCAACTTTAACAACTTCTTTGATTTCACTCCACAGTTCTTCTAGTGCCCTATATATGACTTTCAGATTTTAATGTTGTCCTTGAAAATAGTGGACATTTGCTCAAAATCATATGGAAATGATCACCACATAGAAATTGGCTTTATTCTTCTGCTCTAGCTTAATTTGGAACTTGCATGTGAATAATTCATGATCTATTTCTGTTCCTCAAATATGTCTATAGCATTGTTTCTCAAAAAATTCCCACACACTGGAATTCATATTCCCAGGCAGATTAAAGTAATAAGAGATTTTAGACACCATTCAAACTTTTCTATAAGACTAGTTCAATAAAAAAGCCTCTTACTTCTGTTTGCATTTCCTATTATTACCTTCTATTTTTATTTCATTTAACCTACACATCATATTTTATTTTGTACTTTTGGATTTTGATTGCTAATCTATCCAACTGAACTCAGATTTAATAATTAGAATACAGTATTTTGGAATTTCCAAAAGAGGTCACTTGAATATTTTGATTGCACATAATATACATGTAAAGGAAAAATAGTGATAATTTTAAGAGATTGGAACATCTGTAGAAAAGATGTTTCTGCAATTATTTAAAGATCCATTAAGATATTTTAGAAATGATCTTGGATTTGTCAGTCAATGGAATATATCTGATAACATCGGACAGTGTATTTTTTGGCATAGACTTTCTTCATTGAGCAATGATACCCACAACCTATTTCACCAGCCTTTATAACTCTAATTCACCATATGTCATGTGTCTGGCTTGGGATGACTAACAACAAATAAAAAGTACCATAAGCACTTCAGAGAAATGTCAGCGTTTATAAGGAAAGAATATATTTTTTTTTGCAAATGCAAGTAGATAGATACCACTTCAGTGGGAAGATAATAGCATTCCATGTGCCCCAGCATATAATCATGCCATTGCCAACCATATGACCATGGGTCTTCAGACAACGCTGATTCCCTCGGCTAAGAAACGGAGATGAGCACCGCCTCCTAGAGTCTGAAAAAGGTAAAGGGGAAACCTTTACCTTTTTAATTGTTTCTCACTATATATGCAATGTATAGAAGATACACACACACACACACATACACACACAAACACCGATGTTAAAATGATATATAATCCTCTGTGTGTGTGTGTGTGTGTATGTATACACACACACACACACACACACCAGTGTGTGTTTGTGTATATGTGTGCGTGTGTATACAAATACACACACACACAGGATTATATACCATTTTAATGCTCTGCCAGAAGCAGCTAGAAAAGTCATAACTGTGATTTCCTCCATGAGTTCAGCACAGAAAAATGTTAGCAGACTTAATGTTAAATCAAGCTGTTTTGTACATAAATATTAGGTTCAAACTGCATGGTATACCATTGTATTGTTTTTGGGGTTTGACAATATGATGTGAGAACCTAACCAAAGTCAATGGCAGAACTCTGGGAAGAGACTACAATGCATTTTGCCATTAATTCTTTTTTTAAACTTACAATTACAATGTGGTGTATTCGTCTTGATGGTTATACAATATATAGGTAGTACTTGCATAAACAGAGACAACACCCTTCCAAACAACAGTTGCTGGAGGAACAAGATTGCCTCTGATCCATGGCAAAAGTCTCGGCGTATTTGAAAGACAACACGCAAGAAAAATATTATTTGGACTGGAAAAAATGGATTGATTATATTCAAAGAAAATATGGGACTAAGAAATTGCAAATAGCATATGAGTGAGGTTACAGATATTCCTTTAATGATGGATAGAGTTAAAAGGATGGAATTAGCAGCAAATTTTTGAATTGGATTTATTAATTTTGGCTAATTTGGTTAGTGGGAAATGCCATCGGTAAAACATTTGGTTGGTGGGTGGGGTGGGGGGTTTGTTATAAAATGTTGTAAAACTTTTCAATAACAAAAAAAAAAAGATTGCCTCTGATCCTATTTGTTCCCAGTTGGTTATCCACCATAGAAGCAGGAAACTATTCCAAATATGTAGTTCTTCATCAAGAGCTGAAATTCTTCAGTTCGAGTAATTTAAAATATCTAGTTAGAGCATCCTAGCAATATTGGGAGAATGAAATTCAGATTCCTATTCAGTCAAGAAGTTGATTTGGGGCTGGTCATCCATTGGTTCACACCTTTTGCTCAGTCTTTATCTAATTGGTCTGTTTCAGACATAATACATTATGCAAATTCAGTCATTATGGGCTTAATGTTAACTTCCTTCTTGTAGCTTATTCATGAATTATGTTTAAATAAATAAGGAGTGACTACAATAGGCTGCCACACAAAATTGTTGTGAAGGTAAAAGGGAGTTGAGAAAATTTTGTTTAGCATCTTTTGTTTCAGCAGGAATGATGGAATATAAATGCAATTAACAACAACCTTTTTATAAAGCTGTATCTCCAATTCTAAATTTAGCATTTGAGAGGAAAGGGCTGGAGGAGAATGGAAAAACTTTGTTTCTTGGAACCCAGTTGCAACTGCCCATATCTGGACATAATCAACTTGTCTTTTTCATCTTGTCAAATATAGGAAACCTAGAGATCTTGTTCAGGATAACTGAATTCATTGTGTGATTTATTTCCCTGGTTATTAGCAAATTAAATAGATGGGTTATTTTTAAATTGACCAGTCTCTCTTTTCTAGTATGAATTAAGTTATCTCAGAACTGTCTATATTAGATTAAATGAAAGGACCTTCTCAAATGGTAACCTAGGATGAGAAATCCCTGGGTTCCAGGCATTGGTGAATTGCAACTCCCCAAAGTCAACATCAGCATATGGTATAGTCAGTTCAACATCTGGTAGTCGAAGGTTCTCAACTGGTGCACTAGGTGGATTTTTTTCTTCAGGGCAGTTCAGTAAAACTGCCTTGACCAGCACACAGGAAATCTTTTAAAACTGTAGGTTGTTGAAGATTACAGACAAAAAGTAAACAAAAAACAAAATTATAAGCCTCATGAATGAAAACCCTTTGATTCAAATCCCCTCTTCTGGAAATACTTAGATCTAATTTAACATTACATAGGACAATTCTCTTCATATTACTTAAGTGAATGAGTTGCCTGTTGTAAAGTGCTTGTACAACATGCTGGTAAACAGCTCTTTGGCTGAGGGGGGGAAAAAATCGTTGCTCTTTCCTAGCCCGCAAAAATCTTGGCAGACACCTGACGAAAGTTTATGCACTGGAACAGCTCAGCCTGCCACTGAGAACAAAAACCTGTGTATTTCCACTTCGACAACCTCTCCCTACTCCAACACCTTCTCCTTTCCCCCCACATCCATAAAGTGAACCAGGGACCCAGCTGACCCGAACACATCCAAAGTGACCAGCAAATCACAAGAGCTCAAAACACAAACGTCCTCCTCACCCGCAAATCTGAACTACAGAGGCTGCACGCAGACCAGGAATCTGGACGAGCCTCGAAAAAAGAGACGCCCAGGGCCCGATCCTAAGAGTGCTGGGCGGAAAGAAGAAGCCTGCGAGAGGGAGAGTTATCTTTTAACAACCAACAAGTTGTACCCGGAATTGCAACAAAAGCCTCCTTATGGCAAGGGGAGCGAGAAACCCAGGAAAGCAAAGACTAACCGGTCCATAATCATATCTGATATACAGCAAGAAAAAGCCGCGGCGGGACACACAATTAAACCATTGCCCTCAAAAGAGAGGAAGATTAAAGAGAGCTCTGGGAAGTAAACAGGCAGAATTCCCCGGTCTTAGGAGACGTCGACAAGCCCGCGCAGCGCAGCCTTTAGCTCCCAGGAATTAATAAAGACTCCCTTCCCTTCAATAGGGATATTAACCCTGCGGTGAAGGGGACGAGGGACGACGCTCTCGCAGCCCCAAATTTACCGGCTCGGGAAAGCAGCAGACCCAGCAGCAGGGGGAGCCCCATGGCGAAGGGAAGCGAAAGAGACGTCGCGCGGGTGGTTGTCGTTCCGCTCCCAAACAGTCTCCGAAGAAGGAGAGCTGGCCTGCCCTCCTGGTTCGACGAAGCCCGGGCAGCCCAACCTCTTCTTTTCGTTCCGTTTTCGCGACGACTTTCCTCCTCGGGGGCTAAGCGTCGTCGCGGAGTCCGAACTGAAACTCGCTGTCACCGCGCACGAGGGAGGCTCGAGGGAACAGCCAGCGCTCTGAGGGCGCGCGCGAGCAACGGACAAACGGCGGGAGAGACGACTGGGGTGTGGGGGCGGG